>JAWZYV010014361.1:0-198200 GCA_038373885.1 Cheiracanthium punctorium
GATTATTCCGATATTTCCTATTTTCGTAGGATCCGACATGACACAACCCAAATCTTTTTCAAAACGAGCGTTATTTCAAGTGGTCGCCCGGTTAATGCATCGAAAGGGTGACAAGTTGTTTTTTAATACATTTTATATTAAAAATATGTTTTCCAAATGGAACCTACGCGCGAAGGGAGGATTTTCGAAGGATTGTATCGATTTCATCAATCCTTTGCAAGGTCCCCCCCTACGTGATTTTCACCTACCAATTTCCCACCACACTCATTTTACTTTTGCAGTTACGGTATACCCACCGATTGTTTTTTAACGGACCCCCCGAATTTAAAACCGTTTTATAGTGGACATTTATCACAGAAAATTTCTCGCATTTATTTTTGATCTTAATTTTGATTTTGTCGCCCCCCCCCCCCCCCCCCCCCCCCCCCCCCCCCCCCCCCCCCCCCCCCCCCCCCCCCCCCCCCCCCCCCCGACTGCGGTTTCTCTCACATACGAGAATCGGACATCCTCGCATGTTCCTTCCATCGAAACTTGAGGTGATTACTAAATTGGGATATTTGCATTGACAGGGGCGACCCCATAGGTAGTTCACATTTTTATAGAACAATTATCCACTCTCCAGTGGCCGGATATCACATTAGGGTTTCGCCTCTTTTTTAATTTTCGGTACACATTTTGATTGTTTTGGTTTGATTTGGAACAAAGGTGGAATCTGTCCTCGCATTCCTTGTTCAGGAGCTTCACAAAGATTGAAGAGAACGACCTGGCCATATTGCCCTCGTCCTGCGCTGTATCGTCGTGTTTCAATTTTGAGATCAAAGTTTTATGCTTTTAAAAGCCAGTATTATAAATCGTGTATGCAAAAATTAATAAATAAGTTATAACCAACATAATATCATTTTTATTTTTTATTTCATATCATTAATGATGAACTTTTTTTATTTTACCATGATTGAGTATAATTTCCCCCAGTTTTTTCGAACCAAGCGGCAATTTTTCCTTTGAGCTACGCATCTAGCAACAATTATAAAAAAAATGGCTTTCGTTCTTTATATTTTTAATTGATAGAAGAAGCCCCAATTTATGGCTTTACGATACCATCCCCCCAACCCCCCCCTCCTCCCCCCCCCCCCCCACTTTACCTCCCCCTCCACTCCACATTAAGTTTAGAGGGGGTAGGGTGTAAGAGGGTGCCACCGTTCATTTGTTCCTTTTTGTTGGTTCAATTTTATCTCCAATAGTAGTATTTAAAAATGGAGGTGGATCCTTTTGGATTTGTGGTTCATTCTTTAGACGTCTGGAAGGTTGGGAAAGGTAGGATTCCCCTCTGCTGTTAGTTAGCAAGGGAAAATATAATCCTTTTTAATGATATTCGATTAAAGAATTCTCTATCATCATGAAGGAAAAATTGAAAAATGAAAATGAACAAGTAGTAGCGGTCAAATTAGAACCTAAGTACGCTCGTACCAAGGACGGTCAAATCATTTTTCCAAAGGATAAAGATGGGGACGTTATCTATTTAACATCTGACAATGGGAATTGAAAGAACAACAACAACGAAAATAAAAAAAAAATGAATAAGTGTTCATGCAAAGAATGGAACTTAACAAGTACAATTTTTTTTTACGGTTCCTTGTAGAAAAAAAAAAACATATTGATTTATGTTTAATTTTTTTATAGTATAAATAGAGACATACTATTGTAATTATTTGTACAAGACTTGAAGTAGATAACATGTAACTTTTTATTCTCATCCACCATGATTAATTTTTTTTTTTTTTTTTTTTTACTTAACATACAGATAATATGTAACTTTTTATTCTCATCCAGCCATGGTTACTTAACATACAGATAATATGTAACTTTTTATTCTCATCCAGCCATGGTTACTTAACATACAGATAATATGTAACTTTTTATTCTCATCCAGCCATGGTTACTTAACATATAGATAATATGTAATTGGATAGTTTTAAATACTTCTTTTTTTCATTTTTTCGGAAGAAGCATACTTTGCAGTAATTTAAGACAAAGTGGTTGAAAAGAATTACTTCACATATGGGGGAGGGGTAAAAAAGAAAGAAAGAAAAAAGACAATATAAAAGAACGTTGAACATATATTTTATTTGATTCTAAAGAGAGAAAAAAAAAAAATACATTATCTATGACGTCTTCTTCGTTTTCGTTTTTCGACATAATTTTCAATATACCTGGCTAGTTTCCATCCTCTGAAATACGCATTGGATTCGTTGATTTGAGCTCTAGGTAGTATTGGAACAGTATACCAAGGATCTTTAACATCTTCAATCGGAATAATTACAGCTGGAATTCCCAATTCGTACATGAAGAACTTATATTCTTCTTGACTTGCAACTGCTATTGGTCCGAAATATCCATTTTCAAAATTTTCTATAAAATCCCGATATATTTGTTTGACAGATTCCTTAAAGTCTTTAGAGTCGACACGTCCGACAGAATCGCTTCTTCCCCAATTACTAGCATGTTCATGTCTTTCGGGATCCCGTACAGAAAAGAAATTTACATAATGCGGTACATCGGGATCCCTGAAAAAACCAAAATCGACAGCAGCAACATATTTAACCATAGAAATGATTTCATTTTGAAGAGACATTGTTATTGAATGATCGTTCTCAGGACGACGTATTTTTATACTCTCTCTCTCTCGAATTTTTTTTTCTTTTTTTTCTTTTTTTTAAGATAATATATATATATATATATATATATATATATATATATATATATATTATATATATATATATATATATATATATATATATATATATATATATATAATAATAATAAAAAATAAAAATAAAATAATAATCGATTATATAAGGAGGTGTGAGTTAAAAAAATTTCTCATAACTAGTGCGAACTATCTTAGTCCACCCCCCCCCAAAAAAAGAAATGAATGCAGGTATAATTGTTGATGGAGAAGAAATAGATGCTTCCAAATGTAGTAAAGCATGGAGAGGTTTAATAGATACCAATCATAAGAAAAGTATCGAATTAGAATATTGGTATAACGAGGGTTATGGTGCTTATTATATGGATGTTTATATTAGAGATGTTCTGACCGGTAACATTCAGGAATTTAACTATTTAGAACCAAATAAAAAATTTACTTTTCGTTTCCCCGAGAACTGTGTTGGGCAAGTCGAAATTTACGTTTGTCTGTCGGGAGAATGTTATGAGAACCTAGGACCTCTTTTTATAACCGAACCACCAACGTGGTACTTATCCTCTCCCCTGAACCAAAGAATTAGAAATGATCCAATAAATAGTTTGAAGAATCTTAGAATAGATGAAGATCTGTTTGCGTTCGTTGAATCGTTCATGAAAAAAGTTGAAGGAAAAATTGTTCTTGAAAAACCTGCGTTCCAAATATCACAATTTACATCGGAGGAAATAGAAAAAATAAATGAATGTTTTAGAAAATGGCTAGAACGCGGCTATTACACAGTTATCAATCAACCACCACTAGTAGAATTTTGTCAAGAATTTATAACGGAGTGGAATAATAATTTCAAGAACAATTCATAGAGATTTATTAAATTGTTCTCACACACCAATCTTGCAAGTATTCTTAAATAAATATATATATATATATATATATATATATATATATATATATATATATATATATATATATATATATATATATATATATATTGTATATATAGTATATATATATATATATATATATATATATATATATTGTATATATAGTATATATATATATATATATATATATATATATATATTGTATATATATTATATATTGTATTGAGGGTGAAAAAAAATCTTATATAGTTCTTGAGTAATCTTTTTTTCTACTGCAGAGGAATTGTTATTACAGGTAGTACCATGGTATAGGAATGAAAAAAAAAAGAACACAATAAATACAATTTGAAAGAATATCAGTTTATTTCAATGTACAGACAATATACATTTTTTTTTTTAAGAACGCAGTCTTCGCAGTTTTACATGTTCTTCGATCTTGCGGGCAAGACGCCAGGACCGATAGTAACCATTTCCTACCCAGTCCACCTTTTCTTCCAAGTCTGGAATTTTATAACCTTCATGGTACTGCAACTTATTCTCTTTGACAAAAATACACGGTATTCCACATTCCAACATGAATAAATATTCTTCTGGTGTAGATGCACCAACCACCGTTCCGTCTTTATGCACGTATCTGGAGTAATATTCATATACATCATATTTAAAATTTGTTAATCTTTCCGTATCCCAGTTATGTATTGATTTATGTAGATTTTTCTCTTGTACGTTATTAAAATATACACAGTCCGGTTCCGTAACTGCGTTCCCTTTTCCGAAATCTATAGAGCATGTCCAGCTCACTCGTTCCATGATGAATAATGAAGCAGCGACACAGAAATTCATTTATATATGTTTGTGAATATTAAAAAAAAAAATATATATATATAAAAATATAAAAAAATAAAAGAACAATCACATGATAGCAATATTTTTTTTTCGAACTCAATATTCTCGCTTTTGTTCTGTAACCTAAATTAAAAGCGTTCCATGGGTTCTCCCTATTTTCGTTACTTATCTCATTAAGTTGGAAAGTATATCATGAGTGTGATTAAATAAGATTGTTATTTATTTATTATTTTATTTTTATTTTTAAAAAAAAAACCAATAGGAAGATATTTTAGTTAGATAAAGTAGGGAAGTGTGTGTTGCGAGACTCCCTTTACACTGTGTGCGCCTATACTTAAGACGTGTGTTTTTAATTGATTTTTCGCCGAGTTTCAAAAAATGTCTTTGCTTGAATCGATCGAAAATAACTTTAACATTGAATACACTCCCGAGTTCTATACTCAAAGTGATGCTGATGTGTTGCTGCAAGAAATAATACAATTGCCTTTAGATGTAAAGCCTCTGCAAAGTAGTGAAAAGAAAATTTCCTCGACCCGTAAAGTAATTACTTTTGCTGATGAAGGAATCAATTACAGTTTACCTGGAGCAACAGTCACTGTTTACTCTTGGATACCCATTTTGCAAAAAATACGTGAAGATCTACAGAAAGTGACAAATTATGAATTTAATATGGTACAAGTGAACTTTGGCTCTGAAGAACAACCTAAAATTGAAGACGGTAACTACGAAGATTTTAATCTAGATCTATCATCAGGTGTATGCATTCTAAGTTTTGGATCTAAACGAACTTTGGATTTTAAACCAGCGAACTGTGGAACCACTACCATTAAATTAGAACATGGCTCAATGTGTAAGATATATCCCCCAACCAACAAACTTTTAACACATGGTATTCCTTCTGAACCTTATGTGACGGACCCGCACATTAACCTAACATTTGCCAAAATGTACATTTATGAGCCTTCCCCGAAAAGGGTAAAGTTGGACGATTGGACGGATCATCTTTACCATAGCTTATACGCTTCTGTAAATAGTACATGGCACTTGGAAAGACTTATCTACGTTTCACTTCACGATGAAAGAACTGACTTGAAGATCCATATTAGACAATTTATTCAGAATGCCCAATTAGACTATATACCAACCGGTCAGGGAGTCGTGATGAACCCTTCCACATGGATCGAATTTATTGTAAAACTATTAGATTTTAATATAGGTCATAACAATAGCTCTTTTATTTGTAATAATCAATTATCTGTATTTCATGATGATGGAAAATGCATCTTACAACAAATTTACAGAACCGGAGATTCATTCTCGTTAAATCCAATTTCCTTAACACTTTTAAATGATCAAGTAAAAAAACTTTGCGAAATGAGAAATGAAATATTGGAATGCATTTTAAGAACGCTATATACGACGACCCTACCCCATTTAATTTTAAAATTAAAGCCGCAAAAATGTAACCGTGAACCCCATTGTATTTATGATGAGGCGAAACAACAATTAATGGATATAGTACATCAGGAAATTTTTAAGAACATACATGCTTGCTCGAATAGAACACATGCTGATGAGAGAGAGGTTCTTATAAGTAGTATAGCATGGTTCATGGTCGACATGCCGTATATTGCAAGAGAGATATGCGAGAACAAATGTACTTGTCATTATGACGAAGAATTTTTTTCAAACATTTTCATTGAAGACTATATGAAGTATCTTCAAAATGTGCTATTTAATACATTTTTTCAACCGTTTTCAGATTTTGCTAATTCCAAGGATGACAAAACATGTGTAATTATGTGATGTTATTGGTGTATAACTAGTATTGCCATTGTAAAAAATATATTAAGAACCATTGTAGAAAAGGTATGCTTCTTTCTACAACAGTAAGATTTTACTCACTTGTGCATGCTTAGTTATAGAATACTCATTGAAAAGTTGCTATTTTCTTAATTGTGTCAGAAATTAAAAAAAAAAAAGTTCGGTTCCTTCATTTTGGGAGGATATATTTTTTTTTTTTTTTTTTTTTTTTTTTTTAGACGACATGATTGTAATTACGAGAAGGATAGTAATGAATAGCGTATTTTAAAAAAATCTGAACAGGGTACGGTACTCGGATACTTTTTTGGGGGACTGTACACTTACACAGCAATGTGATGTTTACAAATGTCGGCTCCGGCCTTGCAGGTAGAGAAACTTTCTTTAATCGTCCAGAAACTTGATTTTTCAAATTTCACAATTATTGTATACTTTACTGAATGAAATGAAGTAGTTTGGAGACAATAACAAACCACATAACAACACAATAGACAATAACAACCACATACTTCAATGATGCTGTCAGTGTCTACGCATGATATGAAGTGGCTGGATCTTAAAAGCTTCTCGTCTTCAATAAATAAGCCAATCTTGTTATTACAGTCTGCACAATTGGAGATAATAGCTAAATCTAAATTCAAATCCATCACAAGTATGCAAAAAATCGACGTCAAATAGAGAAATTAATCAGAAAAGCAACACTCTGTCAGGCGGTCAATGCTATTGCTAATGCAATAATGTAAGCACGTGGAAATCTACCCGTTTTACAGCCAATTTGTTGACGTTTTACAGCGCCACCTCTAGGTCGTTGAGATCGCGAAATATGAGCTGGCGGATGTAAATACTGCCAGCAGACGAATTTTAGCCTCGAACTCAGACACCATTCAAAATGTCCATTAATGCATAGATATAGGAATAGTGAACTAGATTGCGCACAAGGGGAGGAAACTTGTTGCCAGTGCACTTCCGGAGCAGACGACACGATAGTGGCAGAAAGACGAAAACGTCGCTGCTTACGACTGCTATGCCACAGCATTAATTTACATTTAAATACAGAATTGATGATTCGTTCAAGCATTGAGAATACGCATTCAGAACCAAATTCAGCGAAAAAACATTTTGTTATGATATTTTGCTAGCTATTTTTAGTTTATTTTTGCTGTTAGATAGTCTAAAAATGTAACACATTAAAATAATCGATTAAATATTTATTTTTGCACACAAGGAAAACAAAAACTTTTTCTGAACAAAGATGTGAACTGAAATAAAGTATCAATTGTGTATTGGAAGTACTACTGTAAAAGACCGAGGTGTCATAGATCTCGTAAGAGAAAACTACGTTCATATCAAGGGGGGGGGGATTGTGCTTCGTGTTACATTTTAAGAAAATCATAATATTGTGGCATAGTTTGGTGATTGAGTTTGGATCTTTCTTTCCCTCGTAAATGTATTTCTAACGTTCTTGAGATTCAAATACGCCTTCTTCTACTTTTTTTTTTTTTAAAGCAAAAAGGCTGTACTTAGGAAATTTTATCCCTTTTGAAGTGGGAGTCCAAAACGTGTTTTTTACACGTCCTTTATATCTTAAAAAGAAACCGATTTCCAAAAAGTTATAATGTTATATTCTAATATGTTATAATGTAAATTTCGTGGTTTAGGTGGAGGTCTTGGTTTTTGTTCCTAAAAGTAAATAAAAAAAAAAAACTTTCTCTGTAAAAGAATATTTTAATGTATATAACAGAGTTGCATTAATTTAAATCAATTGATTTTTAAAAATATTACTGATTGAAATCACTTTATTTTAAATATCAAGTTAATCTACTTCTATGAAATAAAATTGTTTATGTATCTTTTGTTTTTTTAAAATGAATATTTAAAGAAACAGGATACAGAATTTAAAAAATATATATATTTCATTGAACTTGTGTAAGCAGGGGTTGGCCTAGTCACTACTTTTCTAAAATACCTACATTTAGAAACAGTTTACTAAAATTTGTTAATGGTTTAGCAGTTGTTTAATGTTTCTTTAAATTTAAGATGGCATTCATTATTTACTTAACCATGAAAATATGTAACAGTATGTACACAGTAAAATGCATAACTAGTATAAGATTTGAAATGAATGTTTTTTCTTTATAAAATGAAATATATTCTGAAAGAATCATGTTAACAAAGAAAGAACACAATAAAATGTAGTACATAGTAACACGTTTTTTATTAATTTTACTAGTTTACTTGTTAGATAAAGAGTCTTTATCTAACAATTATCTAATGTTAGATTCGAAGATTGTCAAATAAATATAAAATGTCTGATTATAAACCTAGTTCAACTCCAATCAAGCCTGAAGAAGTAATTAAAATACAAACATATCATTAAAACAATTCTGCCAAATCTGTCAATACATAATTATAATTGAATTTAACACATGAATGTCAATTTAACAAAATTTAATAATTGGATTTTTTAAATTTAAATATTAATTATAGCTATATATCAAAATAGATGTACTGTGAGTCTTATTTTATGTATGTGGAAACAAAATATGGAAAGGAAGAAAAAAATTCAAAGGCAATTAAAAAAAAATAACGATTATCTTTATTTTCGTTTTTACAACAATATGCATTCTGAAGTTAAGTACACCCTCCAAAAAAAGTATTCGTGCAAGAGAGAAATTTCCTATATTTTAGATTTGCGAATAAAATTGAGTTTTTGAAAAACGCACAACTTGACAGAATTACGAAAATTCATATTTATACATAGGCTAATTCATATTCTATGATAAATAATTTTTAATATACAAAACCAACGTAGGAAATTTAATCTCTTGCTCGAATACTTTTTTTGGAGGGTGTATATTATCAATTTCTAAGGCATGAAATATACATATAAAAGCATTATATTAATTACTGTGTACAATAAAAACTTTTTAAAAGCTTTTGCTGTTTTTTTTTCTTTCTTTTCTTTTGAGAGGGGGTGGGGTGGGGACAATATCCCATTCCCATTATCCCTCCCTAATAAGTACCTCGTTTAGAACTTACCTTTTTCAAATGCTTTGGAAAATTAAAGATAGTTGGAACTACATCATCTTTTAGCAACTTCCGATTACGATTTGATTCAAAACATTCAGCACTGAAGTGTTCTGAACAAATAAATGTATGTATATTAGGAACAAAATTATCTCTTTTTACAGCAGAAATCCATTTATTTGTCAATTCTTTATTAGATAGTGGAAACCTAAACAATCAGAAAGTTATTAAAATCAGAAAGTCATCTAGAAAAATTAAGTAAAATGACAGTTTGCAGCATCGAAGCATTGCACAAAGCATGTGCACTTTTTGTGCACAACATTGCACAAAAAGCATCAGAAATAATCCTCCCATGATAACTTTGCTTGGCATAAAAATACATTTTATAGTATACTATTGTTTGTTCAGACAGAGATGTGTAAACTTAAACCTACATTCAATTAAACTGATTTAATAGAATTTCAGTTAATGTTAAAAATTGCGTCCCCAGCCAGGTTTTTTTTTTTAATTAAACTGTGGAATGATACAACACTACAGAGCTGATATGCTTATTTTTTTTTTAAAGTTAAAATACTTACCATAAAACACTAACTTAATAAAGCTTACTTAAACAAAAGTATAAAGAAACATAAATAAAGACTTAAACAAACAATCACGTTGAACTAAAAAAAATATGAATTTAATATTAAAACTAGTAATTTTAAAAGTCGTTAAAAATGCTCAAATGTGGAAAATCTAGTTAGAATAAATAAGATAAATTCAAAATCCCCAATTCAAGAGTTATTTTTGAAAAATGATAGACAAATTAATCATTTCCTGTAAAATATGATTAGTAATTATTCGTAAAAAGTAAATTACGATGCTTTATTTATCTCATTTTTTATATAGTTTAAGTGCCAAGTATACAATTTAAAAATAAGTATATATATATATATGTAAGTATATCATACGGTCAAATGTTTTACGATTATATTTATATAGAAACATGAATTAAGCAATGTCTACTTTAATTCAAGAAGGATGTGCAATATCTCCTTCAATTACTTCACAAAGTGAACGAAAAGCATAGGTAAATAGGAAATTTAAAAATACTACTGTTTTTGAACATCAATTGATATTTGATTTTCAATACCACTAATTTCAAGCATTTATTACCTGTGAAAGGATATTCCAGATCCTTTCCTAAACCTGTTGGTGCAATTATACGCACAGCACGACTTGCGCATGATGATGTTTAAAGTTAATTAAAAATAAATAAATAAATAAGATGCTAGACTAGTGGCGAAAATAACCATAAACCATGATCAAGACACTGCTTTCTGCCACTATCATGGGTGATGCCACCGAAGATATTTGACAACAAGAAAAACCTCTTACTAGCATACGGATGCGTGATCTAGTTATTCCTATATCTATGCATTAATGAGGTTTATCAGGGTGACGTCATTTTCCCACCAACACGTGACCTTTCGGCTGTGTTGATGAGTAGACCTGTAAGCTGATTGGCTAAAGTGAATGTTTTCCATCGACACGTGACTGAAATAGCCTCGTCTCAATATAAGTTTTAATATGTCAGCATTTTTTAATGGGAATCTGAGAAAAGATATCTTTTGGTAATTAAAATGAATAATTTGATTTAATTTGAGATATTTGTTAATTGAGTTACTAAATTTAGTAAAGTGGATTCAGATAGTGGCTGCATTCGTAAACGACAAACTCGTTGCACGAGTTTGACTTTACGACTTTGACTTTGACTTTACGATTTACGAACAACTTCAGTTTATTTAGTTTCGTTGCCTAGGAGACGTGTTTGTTTACCATTCGCGAATGCGTTGATTTTGCTGAAGAGAGTTTTTAGTGCATATTCAATATGAAATCAACCGGATTTTTAAAAGAAAGAGTGGCCTTAATTGAAGTGCACAAATCCAAATTTAGAAATTTCAACTTAAACTTCATTTTTTCAAAAGTATTTAGCAAGAGAAGTTCAAATTTCGCTAATAGAGGATTAAATCAACTTCAATCTCAACACTAAAACATGCATTTTTGAATTTACTAAAATGAAAAATACAAGAAAATGATTACCTTTGAAAAATTATGTACCTTCGTAGCATTTTCTAACGTACGCATGAATTTCCTCCTCGAAAAAATAATATTTGCAGCTTTAGAAAACGAAAAATACTTTTCACAACAACATACTTTTCCATAACAACGGACGCCATTTCAAAACAACAACAACGTGCAGCAAGTGCAAACGCATGGTTACACCATGCGTTTACGAATGCAGCCAGTATTTGGAGGCGGAGATACTAAACACGTGACCAAAATAAGCTGCTAAAATCACGTGACCAAACAAGCTGCTAAATCACCGACTAAACAAACGTACCCATGGAACAAGGGCTCTGATTGGCAGGGCCGTAGCTAGACCGTTTTTACAGGGGCGGGCTTACACTTTCCCTAGGGGGGCTTACAAATAAATAGAAGTACAGTGAAACCTGTATAAAACGGAATGTGAAGGGACCGACAAAATTTTCCGTCTTAGACAGGTTTCCGTCTCATAGAGGGACTCGCTTTTAAATTGAAAAAAAAAAAATAGATCAATTTTTGCTTACCTTTTAAAAACAGAAAAACCCTCATAAGGAAAATAGTTTAATCAAATAATTGAACCAAAGCATAATTAAAAAAAAGAAGAAAATAATAATAATAATTTTAATTATTTTTTGAAATAATCAGATTGATTTTTGCACTAATGGTGCCCTCGCAGTGCGATTTTCTACAGTGATTCTTGCATTATTGACAATACTTAGTAGTTCCACGTCGCCTTTAAAGACAGCAAATTCCTATAAGTTCCTTATGCAACGCATTTCTTCGGGATAAGAGTTAATTGCAAGATCTTCAGTCTCGGTAACTTGTTCTTCTTCCTCGCTGCTGTTATTATCGTTAATTGTATCGTTTAAAAGAAGTTTTTCAACCTCACCAAATGGCGTTTCTGTGGCTAGTTTGTCATCTAATGTCACAAAATCTAAGGAATATTCAGTTTAATTTCACCTTCATCTAGCATTGCTTGTAAAGCTTCAATTTTGGAATTGCTTGCATTTTCATTGACTCTACTTTCCCTAGGAAAATTTGCTTTCATGAAACATAGCCTTATAGTTTCACTAATGACTTTTTGCCATGCTTTTCCAAGCCACAGTACAACATCAAGAACATTTATAGATTTAATTAACTCTTAAGGACTGGATACACTTTTCATGTTTGCTAATAACGATTGCATCATTAAACTTCAGTAATTTGTCTTTATGTTGCAAATTATGCCTTGATCCATAGGCTGGGTAACTCTAGTAGTGTTTGCTGGAAACCAGGCCAGTGGTACATTTGAAAGTTCTATTCGTGGATGAAGGTTGCATTACCTAGAAATAATAAAACATTTCTTTTCTGCTTTTTCATTCTAGAATTGAAACCAATTAACCACTCTTCCATATTTTTTGTGGTCATCCAGCTTTTCTGTTCGACCTCCACTCAATTGGGGGATTTTTCAGCTCAAGATTTTTAAAACAGCGAGGTTTGGCTGCTTTTCCGATGACCAACGGTTTTTCTTTTTCTCCGGTCATAAATGCACAAAGAAATACAGTTAGGCGTTCCTTAGATTTCTTTCTACCTGCACAGCTTTCGTTTTTCAATCACAAAGTTTTGCTTGGTAAAGCTCGGAAAAATAAGCCTGTTTCATCGCCATTTGCAATATCTTTCAAATCGTATTCTTCGATTAATTTTAGCAATTTTTTTCCCCAGTCATTCACAGTTTCTGGATCAACATCAGCAGCCTCACCACAAATTTCTTTGAGTTTTATCGCATGCGTTTTCCTAAAACTTTCCAGCCATCCATTTGAAGCATGAAAATCTTATTTCCCAAGTCTCTCCAAAATCCGTTTAGCTTGGGCTTGTACCATAGGTCCAGGTATGGGTAAATTTCGGGACCTGGCATCAACAAACCATTCCCAAACCACTTCATAGACTTCTTCATTTCCAGTCTTGCGCATTTTTCTTTTCATTTCTCCATTTCCTTTAAGCCAGGCTTCTTTAATTTCATGTTTTCTTTTCATTATGTTATAAACTTGAATCTTTCCTGTATTAAATTTCTTTGTTATTTGCGTTACGCTTAAATGCTCCTTTTCCTTGGCATCAATTACTTTCACCTTTGAGTCTAAACTCAAAACATGTTTCTTACGAAAGTCAGCCATCTCACTACGTTTTTTTTTTTTTTTTTTTTTTTTTGTCCAATCACTATGTCACTATGAACATGAGAACACACAACTGCACTTTCAAAAGGATGAGAACAGAAATGCTCTAAAAAACCTATACTATATTTCTCCTCCCTATTAGGCCATTCATCTTGGATTTTTCTTTGTTAGCAACTTGCCAATTTTCTGTGCTAAAGATAGAATGTTCCCTCTTGACAGGTTTTTGTCCTAAAAATAGACGAATATGGAGTTCGTTTCCGTGTTAAGCAGTTTCCGTTTCATGCAGGTTAACATAAATTGAAAAACATTAATTGCCGCTGGGACTAAATTTTTTTTCCAATTAAGACAGGTTTCCGTTTCATACAGGGTCCGTTTTAGACAGGTTTTACTGTATATACGTATGCATTCACATACAGATAGAGAAGTGTGTTTTTTATAAACACACACTCCTGTGTATCTCTCTATTCTAAAAAAAAGTAAAGGCCGCTGGCGCTGTCAAAGCTTGTTGACCCATCTCCTCCTAAACCGTAGGGATTTGAGTTTCGACTAAGGTGCCCACAGATTCTAAAAATTCCGAGGAACCTGATAAGCTGATTTAAATTTCGAAAATTGAATTATTTTAGAAGATATTAATAAAAAACTGAAAAAATAAACCGAATGGTTGCCAGATTTGGCATAAAATCATTCATTCCTTTGCAACAAAGCGTTTCCAAGTATCTAGAATCGCGTGAAATTTACAAACATGAGTTAGAATTACGCCCATTTTACGGCAAAATAAAAACTATATGAAATAAGTAACTCAAAATGTGTTACACAAAGTTGACAATTTTCAAATAGTAAGTTCGCTTACACAACAGGAGTTTAGAATTAGCGATTATTCGTTTTTCCAAAACAGAATAACTAATATCTTGAAAATGAAAAATAATTAAAATGCAGATTGTTTTAAAGCCGGTTCTCGTCAAGCTGGATTATTCGCTACCAGTAGAAATATTTGGCGGCGTTAACTATGCCATTATAGCAGTTACAGTACACTTTGGATATTTGCTTGCTAGCGCGACGAGATGGTATAATTCGTGGTGCTAAGTACGCCAATCTGCAAACGATTGTGTAAATGAAAATATGGATAACGGTTTTCCGGTAACCTTAAATGAAGAGTAATTATAGGTTGTGAGCATGTGTAAATCGCCAAATAATGAAAAGTCGCCATTGGTGGCAAGCTATCCTATCTGTTCCGTAGCTTTTATTAACTTTACATGTACGCAAGTCGCCAAATAATGAAAAATCGCCATGGGTGGCAAATTCGCAAGGTGTCCAATAGGTTTTACATTATTAAAAATACAGCTGAGCAGATGTTCTGATTTTATTATGCTTTAGCTCCTAATTAATATAACTTTTTAATGGCAACATTAAATATCATTGTGTTTCTGAGGAGTGCAAATAATTTTTCCAGCGATTATAAGCGGAGTCCGCACTCCAGGTGGAGTATAGCTCAGGACACGTACAACACGGATTCCCATAACAAAATATCTTCCGTGTTATGAGGGGGAGGGGATCTACTGTAGTGTGAAGTTTAAATTTTTATGTACCAATGAACATGCAAGAACCAAGCAATGTGTAACTCAGTAACATTCTATCTCATCCAATCTTCGGGTTTTGTCTGTTGAAATTATGTCTTTTTTACGAATAAGCCTTATTAGGGGCAGAATGCCTCATACGAAAAGCGAGCGTACCTCAAACGAAAAACGAGTCTGGGGGCCTTGGCCCCTAGTGTTTATTAAAAAACTGAATCCTGGCTTTTTTGTTAGTCTCCATTATAAACAGTCAACAGTGAATACAAACGCTCTATAAGTGAATGTAGATGATTGTTTTTGTTATTTTTCTGAAAATAACTTCTTTTATTTCAGTTTTCAAATTTTAGGAAGGATTTATACTTTAGTATATTTTTCAAACATTACACCACATACACAAACACACACACATATATACATACATACTGTGAAACTTCTCGAGAGCAGCCACCCTTCGTTCCGTGAAAAATCGGTCGTTAACTGAGGTGGTCGCTCAATGAAGTATAAACATTTGATAGGCAAGCAAAAAAAAAAAAAAAAAGCTAAAAAATTTTGTCGGTTTTAATATTTATGGAACTGCATACTAATACATAAGTAATTATACGAACATATTTTTTAAATTTAAATTTTAATAAAATAGTTAGAAATTTCGGATTTTTTTCATTCTTGTTTTCTCTCTCCGAGAGTACTTCTATTTCTACTTTGTTTTTTGCATCTGACAAAAGAGCATTTATCCTGATATTCTTTATACATCCTGAAACTGACATGATAAAATATATTTGCTTTCTGGGTTTTCCTACAACCAAAGGTAACCGACAACTTTCTTTTCGAATTTCTTTTTTCGTGTAACTCGATCGCATCAATACTCTGCTCCAACGGTAAGTCAAAATAACTCGTTTATTAGACATATCTCTTCTCTAACCTGCAAGGTGATGTCTACGCGTACTTTCACCTGCTGTCAGTTTACATTAAAGTTATTAGTTTGGAACGTGGTTTTATGTTTATTTTACTTCCGGAAAAATGCTATCAAATTTTCGGACAGGGAACGGGATCCTGTTGCTTATAGAGGGTCGTGTTGTCTCTTCTAGAGGATCTTTTAACATTAAGTAGATTGGGTAAAAAATTGGTGCCTTAAAAAATGGGTCGTTGGAGGGGGGGGGGTTGCTTAATAAAAGTAGTCGATCATAGAAGTTTCATTGTATTCTCAAAATGCAAGAACGGTTTAAAGAAAAAGGAAACAGAGGGATAAAGACAGCGATTACTGATCGTTAAAATCTCCCCCCCTCCTCTGTTTTTTTGTTGTTGTTTGTTTTTGTTTTTTTCTAGGAAAGAACTAAAACAGACTTTTCCTAAGGAAGGGAAAGATCCTGAAAAAAGAAGAGCAATCTCGTTCTTTTTTTTATGGGGGGGGGGGGGGAGGGGGTTCTACCGTATTGACCCGAATATAACGAGACCCCTAAATTTTTCATCGAGATAATTAGAAAAAATCTTATCCAGTAGTGTCTGAGTGGAAATGGATTCATATACTGTGCTAATCGGCAATTCAAGCTGTCTAGCATATTGGGAGAGTTCAGGTAGACAGTGTCTTTCAACCTGGAAACCAGGGGTGGCTCCAATGGGGGGTCCGGGGTGGCAGCTGCCCCCCCGTCGGGGAACTTGTGACCCCCCATCGGGGCTATTTGATTAATTCGTCGGGGAATTTTCATAAGAAGAAATCTATATTTTAGCTGAGTTTTAATTTTGATTTTGCGATTTAAAAAAAATCAATTTTGTACTTTTTAAATACACATGAAAGGCAAATGAGTATTGGAGATTGAAGCGGAAATGTTTACATTTCCGTTTTCATTCATCTCCTATCTCTGCGGTCTTCTTCATGCCGAAAAAACAGCCACTTCCTGCATCTTCCAATACTGTGACGTGTTGACGAACGGTGGGGGGGAGACTTCAATCGAATAGTGTATAGTTGAAATCTGTGATCCCACTCTCAGGAGGCATTTTACTGGATTTGCAGCAAGACATCAATCTTGAGTTAACAAAAGTGCCAGTCTATTCTTCAAACGACAAATTTATGACACCACATGTGCGACCACTTTCTATTCGAGGCTCTTTTAATTGCTTAAACGGTACTTTCTGCACTGAAGATTGTGCTAGGGAGTAGGTTGCCGCTGTTTGTTAGCAGAATGACAGTTGACACCATGCATTTTGTACCGACACCATACAAAAGTACAATATGGGTGTGGGTGGTCGGGATGGGAGAGACAGTGACCGTTAATTAGACCAGTCGGGTAGATAAAAAATTTCGAGGGAAGAGGCAAGCAAAGCTATGGGGATGCTCTTTTTTCCAGAAATACGGATTTTGTATTTTTATTGGTCCTCTATGACAGAATGATGAGAAAGAAATAGTTCGTCGAAATATCCCGTGTATTTTTTATTTTCTTTCCTTCTCCGCAAACCCATAGTACATCACTTTTCCAACACTTGTTATTGTGCATTGTGCCAGTAAGTTAGACAGAGTTTAGAATAGTGGGCATTTTTTTTTTTTTTTTTTTTGTTACGGCAGTATAGCATGTCATTGTGAAGTTTAAGAAAGTTGAATATCACTTTTGGCTTTATGTTTCCTAAAAAGAACATCGGTGGTACTAAAAGCACAAGATATAAAGTACAGTGTGCTTTATGTCGTGATATTTTTGATAATGATTATGTAAAAAAAACATAAGATAGCTAAGCATTCAGATCTTCATAAACAAAATCGACTGGCGCCTTCGAATATATGTTTATGTACTGAATTAGAGGAAGAAAACCCTTCAGTTAATCAGATCCAGAAGCTTCAAGTAAGTTGTATGTAAATTGCATTCATATATATGCTTTAAATGTGTTTAAAAGCTTTAATTAATATATGTTATTATTAAAAATATGGACAGTTTATTTCTCTAAAGCATTGAATTATATATTCTAAGCACTTGCTTTTTGTTACATATTTGTACAAATATACTATGCCCCTTCCCAAGGGCGGATCGAGAAATATTTTTCAGGAAGGGTGCAAAGCTTGAATACCAATTGAGAATTGCATGAACTAGGCAATTTTATTTGAAGCGTATTTTATCTAGTGTAAATATTTTTCTCTCGGGGAGCTCGCGCCCCCTGTGCCCTCGCCCTAAAACCACCCTTGCCCCTCACCCCCCCCTTATAAAAAAGAATTGAAACTATTTTGAGTACAAATTTTGAATGACCACATTCTGCGTTATTTAAAAATAAAAATAATTTAAAAATAAGGCACATATTTCAAAAACTGAGTTACTTGTCCTGTCTCAGAAATTTTAAAATTCTACTTTTAAGTTTATTTATTAACAGCATTTTAATGATACATATATATCATTAAATGTCCTTAGACATGGATGTTCGTAATGATTTGGAGTACACTTTTAATCGTGGCTGCGGACCCAGAATCATAGCTTTTTGAGTTGAAGCTTTAGTAGAAGTCGGACTTTTTGACCTGATATTCTGATTCTATGAAATGTTGTACAACATTACTGTACTTTAAATTATATTAACTGTCTGAGTACTCTGTGAATTAATCTAATTTTTCTCCTAATTGGTCTTTTAAACAGTATGAGTACTTTTAAATGTGCTCTTGCTTTTAAACCATTGATAAGTAACATGTTGTTCATTCCATTCCCAGCAAACACACACAGGTTCTCTGAACGTCTATTAACGTTCAGAAGACGTTTTCTGAACGTGTGTGTTTGCTGGGTTATATGTATGTCATTCCCGCTAAATTACAGGACAGGATATACATTTTAAACATATATTCTTTCCTTGCAATTTCGATTTGTTTTGTATATTTATCAAATACGATTTTGTAATTGGAGTGAAGACGAAAGGTATGTCTTTATAAACTTTCAAATTGCGTTAATGCAAATTCAAATTAAACACAGATTTAATGTAATTTTATGTAAATTAACAGTGTTTTAATTCACGAGTCAAAAGCTTTTGTGTCATAAATGTAAAATAAAATTTCCCATTGTATTACTTTTATTCACAGAGCTACAAAATTAATCTAATTAAGCTATAAGTCTTAATACTTTTTAAAGAGATTTACGACTTGGGCGATAAGAAATTTCAGATTTTGTTCACTACGGATACTTTTTAAAATGTATATTTAATTGTGTAATAATTTGACATAACAAAATATTTATAAAATTATTTTACAGTTCATCATCTCTTGCATTCAAAATGTATAAATCTATGCATATTTAAACGCTTTAACAAAAAATTTTCATTTAATTAGAAATATTTTAAACTGGTCGTGTTTTATTTATTTATAAGTTCGTGTGTAATGCAATATATAAAATAAGTATTCTATGTTTTTAAAATTATTTTATCACAGTAATCCTTACTTGAACTGTTGAGAAAGTAAAAATATATTTTTATAACTAAGTGGTTAATTAGATAATTTAACTTTTAATTTCTTTCGAATAAAATAAAAAAATTAGTACTTTTCTGTTTCTTAGATGGCAAATTTGAATAAATTCTAAATATACTTTTTATTCATAAATAGATTCAATCGAACACAATATGCACGATTTAATCTTTAATTTTATAAAAATTTCGCAGTAAGATTTAACATTGAATTATTAAAACATTGAATTATATATTCTAGGCACTTGCTTTTTGTTATGTGTTTGTACAAATATACTATGCCCAAGGGCGGATCCAGAAATATTTTTCAGGAAGGGTGCAAAGCTTGAATACCAATTGAGAATTGAACTAGGCAATTTTATTTGAAGCGTATTTTTACTATTAATAAGCGTATTTTGCTAGTAAATATTTTCCTCTCGGGGAATTCGCGCCCCTGTGCCCTCGCCCTAAACCACCCTTGCCCCTCACACCCCCCCCCTTTATAAAAAAGAATTGAAACTATTTTGAGCACAAATTTTGAATGACCACATTCTACGTTATTTAAAAATAAAAATAATTTTAAAATAAAGCACATATTTCAAAACTGAGTCACTTGTTCTGTCTCAGAAATTTTAAAATACTACTTTAAAGTTCATTTATTAACAGCATTTTAATGATACATATATATCATTAAATGTCCTTAGACATGGATGCTCGTAATGGTTTGGAGTGCACTTTTAATCATGGCTGCGGACCCAGAGTCATAACTTTTGAGTTAAGCGGATAGAAGCGACTTTTTGACCTCACATTCTGATTCTATGAAATGTTGTACAACATTATTGTATTTTAAATTATATTAACTGTCTGAGTACTCTATGAATTAATCTAAATTTTCTCCTAATTGGTCTTTTAGACACTATGAGTACTTTTAAATGTGCTCTTGCTTTTAAACCATTGATAAGTAACATGTTGTTCACCCCATTATATGTCATTCCCGCTAAATAACAGGACAGGATATACATTTTAAAAATATATTCTTTCGTTGCAGTTTCGATTTTTTTGGTATATTTATCAAATACGATTTAGTAATTGGAGTGAGGACGAAAGGTATGTCTTTATAAACTTTCAAATTGCATTAATGCAAATTTAAATTAAATACAGATTTAATGTAATTGTATGTAAATTAACAGTATTTTAATTCACGAGTCAAAAGATTTTGTGTCATAAATGTAAAATAAAATTTCCCATTGTATTACTTTTATTCATAGAGCTACAAAATTTATAAGTCTTAATTGATATTTTTTAAAGAGATTTACGACTCGGGCGATAAGAAATTTCAGATTTTGTTTACTACGGAAACTTTTTAAAATGTATATTTACTTGTGTAATAATTTGAATAATGACAAAATATTTATAAAATTATTTTACAGTTCATCATCTCTGGCATTCAAAATATGTATAAACCTATGAATATTTAAACGCTTTAACTAAAAATTTTCATTTTAATTAGAAATATTTTAAACTGTTCGTATTTTATTTATTTATAAGTTAGTGTGTTATGCAATTTATGAAATAAGTATTCTATGTCTTTAAAATTATTTTATCACAGTAATCCTTACTTGAACTCTTATAACTGTTGAGAAAGTAAAAAGATATTTTTATAACTAAGTGGTTAATTAGATAATTTAACTTTTAACTTCTTCCGAATAAAATAAAAAAAAATTAATACTTTTCTGTTTCTTAGATGGCAAATTTGAATAAATTCTAAATATATACTTTTTATTTATAAATAGCACGAAATAGCACAATATGCACGATTTAATCTTTTATTTTATAAAAAAATAGCAGTAAGATTTGTTTTTATTTTTATTTTTATTTTTTTAATTTAAGAATTAGTCAAATACATAGTTTGTTTATTTGGTAACATACTTATACATATACAACGAGTGATAATTCGCACTATATAGAGAAATCTAACTGGATTAACCGGCCCTCTTTAGCTAAGAGTTCATAGCTATGCACACCAAGAAGATTAACAGCTGCAAGGGAATTAGAATTTATTTCATTTTGCTTGGGGTAAAAAAAGAAAAAATAAAAAAATTAAATAATAATAATAACCAGCCCCCTCTGATAGACCAAAGCCTTCTCCAGTCTAGTATGAAGATGGCTGTGGATAGATCTAAAAATGGAATATAAGTTAAAGGAAACTGATTAATCTTGACTGACAATTTAATTTTTATATCGTTGTGGAAAAAATAACTAACTTTTGTGAATTTTAATTCAGTTATTTTACTGCAAAGTAAATAAAAATTATGGTATACAGCGTCTATATCGTCTTTCCGAAAATTTCACTTTTATCCTGTAAAATAAGTAAATAAAATAAATTCAATAAAAGTTTTTTATTTGCGTGTAGATTTGTATGTTATATTCAGTGGCGTATCGTAATCCACTGCAACTTCCCTTATTATGAATCTTTATACAAATCGCTATTGAATCCCTGGATGGCACCAGCATTAATATAAACTATTAAAATAAACTAATAGTATATGTGTTCTAAACTGATTTTTGAGTTACAGAATTATATGGATCAGAATTCAACTCATTAACTTTTAAACAGATTAATATTATGTTTATTATTCGCCTTATTAATTAAACTCTTTTTTGTTAATGTTGAAATTTTAAAAGTGACACTTTCACTATGAATTATTAGTAAATGAGCTTGCTTTATAAAATTATTCATCACGTTTGTGGAAACCTCGTTCAAAACTATCTTGGAGTATTACAAAAAAGTGAATTTTTATCAAGGTTAGTTTCGCTAAAAATAATTATTTTTTTGTGTGTCTTGGCAAATTATAAGCTGACCGATTATATTTTTCTCACGATATTTTTTATTTTAGATTTTAAAAGAAAGTGGTTAATTTTCTTCATGAGTGCTTGACTTTATAAAAAATTTAATAGCGCATATATTAACGTTCTCTTTCGGAGATTTTTATAATTTATTATTATTATTATTATTATTAACTGAAGCTTCCAGGGGTACATTTCACAACAATTCTTTTCGAAATTGAGATACGGTGCCATCTTTTAGCTTTCAATAAGTACTATCACCACATGAATTATTTGGAAGTAGAATCATTTTAAAGCCGTAGAAACAAGCGATAAAGTTTCGGTATGCCACTTTACTGCGCGCCTTCAAAATCGTTTTTCTCAAAATTTTTGTTGTAAAGTGGTTCTACCTATAAACATTTCAATTGCATTTTTCTAACTTTATTGTGATTTAAAATATTAATATTGCATAAAATAACAATTCGATTAATATTTTTATAGCAAAACATGTTGGCCAGAAACACTAGACTTTTTGAGATAACGAGTTGAAATTAAAGGGAATCAGTTTGTAAATGGAGATTACGGCCAATTATCTACGCTAGGGATCTAGGCCGGGGGTGGGTTTGCCCTCCGTGGCGGACTTTCTAAGAGGTCCTAACCCGTATTTATGCAAAGTTTCGGAAAACTCCGAGCGGTTAGGTCGGCGGACGGACCTAGTTTCGAACCAGGCACTTCCGTCTCCAGATGCCACTGGTGGGGCGGGATTCAATTTGTAAGGGAAAACACATTTATTGAGATATCAAGAATTTCGATGTTCGAGATATCGAAGTTAAACTGTAATTAAATTTACATATATCTCTTAATTTTATAAAAATAACTGCAATTTGTGTAAAAGCGTGCCAAATTTAGTCATGCTTAATTTATAAAAAAAATTTCAGTGAATTTACATCAATATTCTTGCACAAAAAACTTTTGTTTCTGATATTTTTTCTGCGGGGGGGGGGGAGGGGAATGCGTAGAACTTTCTTCGCTGAACTTTTTTCAAAGAATTTCATTCATATGAAATATTTTAAGCGTTAACCTGAAGAACTCTTAAAAGTAGCTTTCGAGATTTTACAGAAACGTGCAAGGCCGTTAACAGGGGAGAGGATCATGTGGGTTTGACCCCCGCCCCCTCCAAAATTTCAGTAAATGCATTATCAGTTTATTTGCGTTGATTCTAGAGATCAGTTAATTTAATTTTAGCACTACAGACCCCCTCCACCCACCGAAATTTTTTGCTTGCTGAGGCCTTGGGGAAATATTTGTGTAATGTAAAAGGATTTTGAGATACGTTAACTAGGGTCAGTTTAAATAATAATCTACTAGGAAAGATTGTGCAGTGGTATATCCGGAGCCTGGGTGTCCGATTATGTATGTCGATCCGATTCTTGGAAATATTTCATAATACAAAACATTATATTGTCCTCCATCTCCTCTAAACTTATCTGGATCCTGGATATTTTAGTTTAGAAAATGATTTATTGTGAACAAATCACTTTCTAAAGTAAAATATTTTCAAGTGGTGCAAATAGTTGCAAATTTCCATACTTGGTGACAAAAATGTCATCCAAGAGGGAGGTCAAAGCCCCCTCTTGGATACGCCACTTAGCATATGTACATGTATATTTGTGCCCCCTCGTCGGGGAGAGGTGACCCCCAGTTGGAGAAAGTCTAGCGCCACCACTGCTGGAAACAAATGTATACACAGTAGGGTGCATCGAAGAAACCTTTTTTACGAAATTCGTTAGTCCTTAGTGCTATTTTTTGGCCAAATTTGCTCAATAAGAAGTGTACCAAAGTTCAACTCGATCGGTTAATATCTTCAGGTGCCGCTTTTGACTTAAAGTTTGAAAAAAATGAAAAAAAGAAACATTTTGAAAAAAAAATTAAATATAATTTTTTCGAAAATTTCTTATTCCTGAGAATAAAGTTTACCTTAATTGACTAAATAATAGGTGAAAAAATTTTAGCTCGATCGATCAATATGTTTAGTTGCAGAAATGAGCTTAAAGTTTGAAAAAAAGTCGAAAAAAAGGGGAATTTCTGTAAAAATCAAAGAAACGTCTTTTACTCTTGGCCATGAAATTTTGCTGTTGCATCATGTCTGAATGACGTAAATTACGCTTAGTAATAATACTAATAATTATAATATAATATGAACATTGAATTCTATATTACTAGAATAATTTTATAAATGCATAGCAACATATCTTAAAATCTGCATCACCGCGTTCTTATAAAGAAAGTATCTCATGGATGAAAAAACAGCCTACATTAATACAGAATCTGAGCTGTGAATCTACCGGAAAGAAGAATGTTTATTGGAAGCTTAGACGTAATGGAGACTAAACGTCGAGAGGAACAGATTCATCGTAAAGAAAAGAGATGCATACTGAATGTAAGTAAGACTGTTTCAATTTCTTCATCTGAAGTGCTTATAAATGAAAATGAAAGTGAAACCGAGATAGATTCTGATTTAGACAAAGAGTTCAATCCTTCTGAAAAACTAGAAAAATTGAAAGAAAAAAAATTAAGCTTGTTAACTTTTCCAGTGCAGTTTACAGGACTCACATTTCTAATCGGAAAGCAGCTCTTTTAGCTTCATCGCTTTTAGAAGACGTAGGTCTTGTTACAGCTGATAACAAACAGAAATTGATTGACCCAAATAAAGTTGTTAGAGAGAAAAGAAAGTCAGGCAAAACCGTCGTAAAGGAGGCTGCATCAGGACTCAGGTCTCATAAGGTGAAAGGACTTTATTTTGACGGAAGACAAGATGAAACATTGATAATTCAGAAAAAGAACGATAACTGTTATCGTACTCTTGTGAAGGAGGAGCATGTTGTTGTTGTAGCTGAACCAGAATCAACATACATGAGTCATCTGACTCCAAAATCTGGAAGAGGAAACAGTATTGCCGAAGTTATCCGAGATTTTCTTTTAGAAGAAAAAATTGATACTTCAGAAGTCGTAGTCAGGGCCGGCCCTAAAAGTTTTGCCACCCCGGACAAAAATATAAAATGCCGCCCCCCACAGTAAAATTACTATTAAAAGAAATAAATTGCTCATGGATACTGTTTTCATGCCTATAAAACTGGAATAGCTCTTTAAACAAAACACAGCATAAGAAAAACCATATTTATTAAAATTAAAAGCCACACATTAAGCAAAAAACCAAAAGAAAGAGAGAAAAACAAAGAGTTTTTTCTGACTTTTAATTCGGCTAAATTCCTGACTTTCTCTCTTAAATCAATTTGTCAATTAATTCATGTTCGATAGCTAATGTAGTTAAATTATTTAACCTATATGGAAGAGTTGTGGAACATAAGAAATTTTTACTTAACTTTAATTTTGAGAAACTCTTCTCTGCACTTGCCACAATTATCGGCAAAGAAAGCGAAATTCTCTAAGCAATAGCAAGATGTGGTGTAAAATCTATAGTTGAAATTAGCTTTTTCAATCGGGCTTTCTTTTTTGCCTAATAAGGCCGTAACTGACACTACTTCATTTACAAGATCAAGCGCGTTTATACTCCCCGATTCCCCATCGGTCAGTATTAACTAAAATTGTTTACACTATAAACAGTGTTAACACTGTTACTCTGTGTTACAATGTTCAATTAGCACTTTTTAGGAGTGTCTTTTAACTCATTTATTCCGTGCAAAAATTTAAAATACTTACATTGGGTACTTATTAAATTAAATCTGAACTCTAAGGTCTTAACTCGCTTTGTTTACTGTAAAAAAATAAAACTATCTTAAATTTTAATTTAGGATCTTTCACCAGATCATCTCGTGATTCGCAATCAAAATTAATATGTTACGTGGCTGCTTAAACTCAGTGTTAGCCAGAATACTATCTCGTCGGTCAGTTCTCTTGCTTAACAGAACATTTCATTTAAAATCACATCCAATCGAAGATCCTTTCAAAAAATCTTTTCAGTTTCTTAAGAGTTCTAGAGCAGATGGTTAATCATTGTCTTTTGACTGCAATACCTTTCCTAATGGATTCACGCAATTGAAGATTTTGTACCAAATAATAATAGAGCATATTAACACGAACTGTTTGAGAGAGTTAAATAATCCTAGCCTCATTGGAATGAGATTTGTCAATACCTTTATACCTTACCAAGAATACGATCTGTTCAATTTTTTTGGCATCAGGAATGCAATCTAGAAATGTGGGATAGTATTTGGCTTGTTGAATTTCATTAAAAAACTGTAATTTGAATCCAACAGGAAATCTTGTGAAAAATCTATGCAAAATGTGTAAATATTTGTTTGCACATCACATATAAACAACTGAACAAGGGCGTAGCCAGGATTTTCATTAGGGGGGGGGGGAAGACAAGGAGACCATGGAGTCCAACTGCTCCTCCCCCCTGTTTGTCATAATCAGACCCTATGACTAGGGGAGGAGGCAGCCAAGGACGTACCCAGAAAAAAATTTCGGAGGGGGTCCAAATGGTGAAAAAGGCAAAATTTTTCACAAAAAGACTTCATAATTCTTATTTTGTTAACAAAAACTGAAATTTCGGGGGGGTCCGGACCCCCTGGACCACCCCCTGGGTACGTCCTTGGGGGCAGCTGTCCTCCGCTGGCTACGCCCATGAAACTGAAGCGGTTGAAATGAAATTTATAGTAACACCAAAAGTGGCAACTTAATTTAAACTGCAGTTGCTAAAATATTTCTAATTAGTTTAAAAGTTTTGAGATTTAAAACTGTTGCTTGAAAACTGTGTGTAAATGTAAGTTCTCCCATTGTTAAAAAATGGCTCAATGGAATAGAATGAAATTTGGAATTACATTGAATGGTAAGTTAATTGAAACAATAGATACCAAAATTGTTTTAAATAATTCATAGACTTTGAGATTTTATAAAAGTCGCTTTAAAAGTTTGTTCTGGCATCCATTAAAAACGGATTAAGAGAACAGAATGAAATTAGGCCATATGATGGGTAACAAAGCATCATCGAAATTTTTAAAAGATTTGAATAAATTGAAAGGGTTTGCAAAAGTTGCATTGCATTTTTTCTTTTCTTTTTTAGGGGGTGGGGAGAGAGAGAGAGGGCGTCACTTTAAGGCGTCTGGAGGTAATACAATAGGTGGGTGTTCGACTGAAACAAATTGCATCGATTTCTTGTTTTTAATAATTATTATTTTTTTAATTTTGAGAAAATTGTGCAAAAATTTGACAGGCATAATATTAAAATTTCTATAGTTAATAGAACAAAATTCAGTTAATATCAATGAGATAGTTTTTAAATAACATTGATTATTTATATATATATATATATACATTATTTTGAGAAAGTTTTGTGTGACCACTTCGTGAAAACAACTAGTGGTCAGACAAAAGGGAATGAAATGAAATTTTGTTAAATAGTAGGCGGTTAGTAAATTAAAATTTCAGGTTTTTAATTTTCTACAAATTTGAATTATTTTTGAGGTATGACGTAAACTTTGATAAAGTTTTTCGCTCATCAAGTAAAATCACCATAATATAATTCAACCGGACGCTGCAGTGTTAAATATCGGCTACTTGCTATTACAAAGAATTTTCCAGATATTCTCTTTTCAGTTTAATATTCATTACTAGCATCTTCTTTTGCAACTTTAAATGTTTTCTTGATGTAGGAAGTTCATCCACTAAAAGAAAACGTTAATTTTGAATGTAAAATATTTTCGTTATTGACAGTTTGTCTCAGTAATTTCTTACTCTCTAACCTGTAATCTTTGAACAATACACAAGAGTTATAACTTTGCTTTCTATATTTCTGCCAGTATGTTAATTCCATTTTTTGTACTACTATAATGCAAACGAAATTTCATGCGGTTAGTAAAATCCCATCAATGACGGATGGGTACATCAGCTAGTAAAGTTATATAGAATGATATTTTTCGGAATATTTTTTAACAATTCTTTTACTAATAGAAAATTTATTTTTCATATTTGAGCCAAAATGCCGCCCCCTAAAATTAATCCCCCGGACAGGGGTCCTGTTTGTCCGGCCCTAGGGCCGCCCCTGGTCGTAGTAATAGGCTGTGATGGTGCGGCAATTAATACAGGACGAAAGAACGGAGCATTGGCTCAGCTAGAGATCTATCTTAAAAAGCCACTTCAAAGATTTGTTTGTCTTTTGGACACAAACGAATTTCCCTTGCGTCACAACATTAACGAAATTGAAGGATAAAGCACGGGACCTTCTACGTGCGCGGGACCGATTGGAATGGCGTTAAAAAACTGCGAGGGTATTCCAGTACAAGGATTTCAGCCTGTGCCAGTGACTTGGATTGAAGATATAGTGAACGGCAATCTATCATCCGATCAAAGCTATCTTCTATGTATCTGTAAGGCAGTTTCGACCGGTGATTGTGATGCTAGATTGACAGAAAATCATCTTGGTAAGTTACATCACGCAAGATGGTCAACAGCTGCAAATAGAATATTACGTCTATACATTTCTACAAGTGATCCTACAGAAACAATTCAAGCATTCATCCAATACATTATGACTGTTGAATGTATATGCTCCTATTTGGTTTAGTATCAAGAAAAATCCATCGTGCGTTGAAGACAGTCGACATTTGTGGAAACTTTTGTCTGATTCCCGCTGCATGGATATCAAATACAGAAAAATAATTGATCCTGTCTAAGAGAGAAATTCATGGCTTGCCCACCCTGAAAATCTTCTCTCGATTATATAATACCCATGATTTCTGATAACAACGCAGACACAAGGGTACTTGGTTGGAAACAAATTCTAAAAGCTAGAACCTCTTCATCTTCTAATGCCATTCGGGAATTCATTGTGCTGGATATTAATGTAGATGCTGGCAACTACGTCGACATGATTGACTGGTGTAAATGCAAGTTAACTGAACCGCCACTTACACAACATTTAAGCATAAAAGAAATGCAGGATAATATAAAATCAGCCTCTTATCCGAAAGATGATATTACATGTTTTCCCGCTCACACACAAGCAGTCGAAAGATATGTGAAACTTGTAACGGATGCTACAGCGTTCGTGTGTGGCAAAGAGGAGCGCCACAAGTTTATATTAGCATCATTAAAAACTCGCAGGCATATTCCAAAGTTTTCCTCTAAGGCAGAGTACAAAACTACTCCTAAATGTC
This sequence comes from Cheiracanthium punctorium, assembly GCA_038373885.1. NCBI lineage: Eukaryota > Metazoa > Arthropoda > Arachnida > Araneae > Cheiracanthiidae > Cheiracanthium > Cheiracanthium punctorium. Next base: position 29,485 of record JAWZYV010014361.1, read on the forward strand.
AATCAAAAATTTGTTTAGATAGAACACATAAAATCAAAATATGAATATTTGGGAGGGTGTGCGGATCTCGAAATGCAGGCACCTCCACGTGGTGAGTTCGGGGCTATTTAAAAAAAATTAAAAAAATTTCAAAAATAGACAAAGAGCAGCAAAACATACGTCTAATGTTATTTACGTTATTGAGACTTGATGTACACCCTCCAAAAAAAGTATTCGAGCAGGAGAGAAATTTCCTACGTTGGTTTCGTATATTAAAAATTATTTATCATAGAATATGAATTAGGCTATGTATAAATATGATTTTCCATATTTCTATCAAGTTGTGCGTTTTTAAAAAAACTCAATTATTATTCGCAAATCTAAAATAGGAAATTTCTCTCTTGCTCGAATACTTTTTTTGGAGGGTGTACATACAAAATATTTGTATTAAAGAAATGAAATGTCTCTATAGAGTGCCAGCGAAATTCCCCCTTTTTTTCCAAATTTTTTCAATTTTTAAGTTCATAGCCGCAACTGAATATATTGATCGATCGAGCTGAAATTTTTTTTCATTTATTATTGAGTCAATTTAGGTAAACTTTATTCCCAGAGACAAGAAATTTTCGAGAAATTTATATTTAAATTTTTTTTTTCCAAAATGTTGCTTTTTTATTTTTTTTTTCAAACTTTAAGTCAAAAGCGGCACCTGAAGATATTGACCGATCGAGTTGAAATTTGGCACACTTCTTATTGAGCCAATTAGGCCAAAAATACCACTAAGGACAAACGAATTTCGAAAAAAAGGTTTTTTCGATACACCCTAATACACAGGCTTTCTTTAAGGAGACGGGGGTCATAGATGTAATCTTAAACACGCAAGCCATCCTTGCCGCTAGTAGCGAGCCACTCAATAAATTAGCTGAGATAGCAGATAAAATCTACGAGTTAGCGACCCCAATGCACGTTAATGATGTACATACTCCAGGTCACAGTTTTGCTTCATTGCAGGCTCAAATCGACCAGCTTACTAATCAGATTGTAAATTTATGCACTGTTCAGAAACAGCATCCGCGACGGAATCGATCTCCTTCGCGTCATAGACAGCGTTCACGAAATAACTCAAAAAGGAGGTACAAAAATCCACCATCCGATGTATGTTTTTATCATCACAACTTCGGTGAGAAAGCTCGGAAGTGTACCCCTCCGTGTAATTTTAATGTGTCGGAAAACTAAATAGGCCATTGCTCGAAGCCGTGAGCGATAACGGCCGATGCATCACACACCTCTTTGTCACTGATAAAGTCTCTGTCCTAAAATTTCTAGTTGACACCGGGGCCGACGTCTCCGTAGTTCCCCCTCGCTCACACGACCGGACAGGTTCAACAAGTAAAATAGAGCTCTTTGCCGCAAACGGTTCTCCCATAAAAACTTTTGGCGAACGCCTTTTAACAGTTGACTTGGGCTTAAGACGAAAATTTCAATGGCCATTCCTTATCGCACCGGTGTCACACCCTATTACCGGCGCAGATTTTCTGCACAAATTTCCACTGTTGCTTGACATTAAAAATCGTCGCCTGGTGGACACGGTTACGAATTTAACATATTCCGGTGTTGTGCGTAGCAGCGCGAATTTAACCCATTTATGCCTAGTGTCCCTTTTTCGGGACGGCATTTCCGCTATTAGTTGAAAACGTTATTTATTTTTCCTAGCCTTTATTCGTGAGTATTAAGCCTCAACTCTACAAAATATTTTAAAATGACCAAGTAGGATGTTGAAATTTCGATTTTTATGCATAATGATTTTAAAATAAATCATCCCTTGTTCAAGAAGTTGATATCAGAAATTTATCTATTATTTCTGTTATCAGTAAAAATCGAAGAAAGTCGCAAAAATATCCAGGCACAAATGGGTTAAGTGTTAAGCTCATTTCTGAAGAAACTCCTTTTCACGAGCTACTTAGGGAATTTCTCACAATAACACGCCCTGTCATTGGATGCACCCAACCCAAACACAATGTTACCCATCACATTGAGACGACGGGACAGCCAATTTGCTCTAAGCCAAGGCGTCTCCCTCCCGATAAACTGAAAGCTGCGAAAGACGAATTTTCATATTTGTTAGAGCAGGATCTGTTGACCTTCAAAAAGCCCATGAGCCAGTCCGCTCCATTTGGTCAAGAAACGTAATGGCGATTGGCGCCCGTGCGGCGATTACCGCCGCTTGAACGCTGCTACCGTACCAGACCGTTACCAGTTCCTCATATTCAGGACTGTACGCAGGTGTTGGACCGTAAAACTATATTTTTTACTCTTGATCTGGAGCGGGCATACCATCAAATCCCAGTTAACCCTGCGGATATTCCGAAGACTGCCGTAATAACACCTTTTGGTCTATTCGAATTCCCCGTAATGACCTTTGGTCTCTGCAACGCAGCGCAGACCTTTCAACGCTTCATCCATCAGGTTTTGTTCGGGTAGATTTTTGCGTTCCGTATTTTGACGACGTCTTAGTCGCTTCGGCATCGGAGCAGGAGCATTTGACTCACCTTCGAACAGTGTTTGAACGGTTTCAGGAATACGGCGTTAGCCTAACCCATCTAAATGTGTTTTCGGTCAACCCAAAGTATCTTTCCTTGGGCACGAAATTTCAGCCGACGGCGTTCGACCTCTCATGGATAGAGTTGCCGCTGTGCAATATATCCCTGAACCGACTACAATTCAGGAGTTGCGTCGATTCTTCGCTTTACTCAACTTCTATCGTCGCTTCCTACCACACGCAGCTAGCACTCAGGCTCCCTTAAACTCCTTTCTGATAGGCAGCAAAAAGAAGGACAAACGCCCCATTGTTTGGATCCCCGAAGCGCGAGATGCATTTCAAAAATGCAAAAATGACTTGATTTCAGCTACGGTCCTGCAATACCCATACACGTCGAAGCCGCTTTCTTTCATGGTAAACACGTCCAGCTCCGCCTTGGGAGCAGTCCTGGAACAAAATGATCATGGGACCTGGAAACCTTTAGCATATTTTTACAAAAAACATTCTCCAGCGCAAACTCTTTACAGCACATACGACCGCGAGCTTTTGGCGATCTACGCCGCCATTAAATATTTTCGTCTCTTCCTAGAAGGGCGTAATTTCGTTATATTTACAGACCACAAACCGCTGACCTTCGCGTTCAAACAGCGTTCAGACAAAGCATCCCCCGCCAACTGAGGCATCTAGATTTTATCGACCAATTCTCCACTGATATCCGCCATATCGATGGTGCCGATAATACCGTCGCTGATGCTTTGTCCCGAATTGAGGAAATTTCTATGCCCTCGCCCACCGACTTCGCCGCCCTGGTGGCCGAGCAAAAGCAGGATTCAGAGCTTCAAGCCCTTCTGCAGAATGCAACTAGCAACTTGAAGCTACAGCCCATGCAACTGGCACCCGACACACCACTTTATTGCGATGTTCAGGGATCCAGCATCAGACCTTACATTCCCACAAATTTCCGGCGTGCCATCTTCGACTCGTTACATCGACTGTCTCATCCCGGAGTACAAGCTTCAAGAAAACTGGTGCAACAGTGTTTCATTTGGCCTGGAATGAACAAAGACGTTCGCGATTGCAGTGGCGGCTCGTGATGAAAAAAATAGGTGAAGAGTTTGATACCAAAACATTATGAAAAACGGTTCTCCCATAAAAACTTTTGGCGAACGCCTTTAACAGTTGACTTGGGCTTAAGACGAAAATTTCAATGGCCATTCCTTATCGCACCGGTGTCACACCCTATTACCGGCGCAGATTTTCTGCGCAAATTTCCACTGTTGGTTGATATTAAAAATCGTCGCCTGGTAGACACGGTTACGAATTTAACATATTCCGGTGTTGTGCGTAGCAGCGCGAATTTAAGTGTTAAGCTCATTTCTGAAGAAACTCCCTTTCACGAGCTACTTAGGAAATTCTCACATGCTTAATGGCCTGATGCAGCCATTAAGCATGGTAATTAGGCGGTGGCACAGCCTTTCTGCGGAAAGAAATTTTTAATCTTTCAGCGATCCTATAAAATGTCGCCCGATCAGTGGCTTACCCCATAGCACTTTGAAGACGGAAATGCCTGGTTCAAAACCAGGTCACGTCCGCCGACCTAATCGTTCTGTGTTTTCCGTGGTTTCCTCCGAAACTTAGCGTAAACACGGGTTAGGACCCGTAGAAAGTCCCCTACAAAGGGCATCCCACCCATAAGCCTAGATCCCTTGTGTAGATAATTGGCCTTAATACCACAACAACAACCTTTTAAATGTTCTTTGGAAATTATGTGTATCCCCCTCTCTCCATAATGTTCAAAGATTATTAATCATTGTAAGAAAAGCATAAGAATTTTGCCTGTCCAGGCATTCATTAATAAATGCATAAACATATTTCATCTAGGTTTATTATTTAATTTCCATTTCTGGAAAAAAGTTGCCTTCTCCCCTTTTAAATAAATTGACATGTGCTCTCATTATCCGTGAAAAATGCAAACTTACCTATCTTTTGTAGACTAAGTCAATCCGTCTTCCCTTTAAAGCAGCAAATTTGTCAATAATGTCATCATAAAATGGCTGTTCTTTTAAAAGTGTCATCAAAATATCTTTTTATACAGAAATGTTTGCTAAAGCGGCTAGCCTGTTTTGTGAGATAGAATTTCTTAAAAATGTTTTAATTCGTTTCAAACAAGAAAAGCTTCTTTCCACAGAAGCACTTGTCGAAGGTATTGTTACAAGAAGAGACACCAATTTGCAAGTTTCTGTGTAAATGTCTTTTTGTGTGTGCAACTCTTTAAGAAGTTTTTCACAAGATAAATTCCTTACATTTTCGTCAGCATACATAAGACTGAGTACAGTTTTTAGGCGCTGGTTCTTAGTAAATATATCACTACAGAATTTTTGCAAGTTTTCAAAAGCGGCAGAGGGAAAGCAAGCATTAAATTCTTTAAATTTAGTTGCATCAACTAGACACATAAACTGAAGTTTATCGCAGTCTTCAAATCTGCTATCCATTTCCATAATAACATGGTCCAAAATTTAAAAAAAAAAAAGTATTTTAAAATTTTGAAAAATGCCTTCCTTTGTTAGGGTAGAATACTTCGTTCTGATATATTCATGTCTGTCATTCTTTCAGCTTTTTTGAAGATTGCTGCAAACATTCCTCATTCCTTTTGCTATGTAAAACAATACGAGTTCTTTTAATTTGAGCTACACAATAGCTCATATCTAAAGATTTTTTCTGGAGAATTTCAAATAAAAGATCTGTAAATTAAAAAATTTCATTGAAAACTACCGCTAAAAATGTAAATTCAAAATCATTCATGTCATGCAAATATCCTTTGGCAAGCTGGATTGTTTTTTGATCTGACTGCTCACTATTTGTCAAAAACCGAAAATTTTCTTATAAGTTTTCCAGTCTGAAACAATTACTTTAATTAATTTGGAATTGGAGGACCATCTAGTTTCAGTTATAGATGGTATGTGTTTTGCGGAAGTCGAATTTAATGGGAATGTTCGCTTCGCTGAATGATGAAAAAACGATGGGATTCCATTGAGACTGGCAAAAAAAATTCGACATTTGGAAATTTTAGAAAAACTCTGCTGTAGCACAAGATTTAAACGATGAGCTAAGCAATGAACAAAAACTGCTTGAGGCGCTTTATCTTTAACTTTCTTTTGCAGTCCATTTAAATGTCCGGACATAACACTTGCTCCATCATAGCACTGCCCAACTAATTTATGCTCATAATCGAACTCATCTAAAATTTTATCTAGTAACTAGTACAGTGCATCAGCCGTCCTGTCGACACTTACATCATGAAATCCCAAAAATCGCTCTACCAATAAACCTTCTGAATTAACAAATCTTACAATTAAAGAACACTGCGAAATTTGGCTTATATCTATTGTTTCATCTACTTGAATAGAGAAAAACTGTGCTTCTTTTAGCTCATTTTTTACATACTCGTTTATGTAATCCGAAATACAGTCAATTAATTCATTTTGAATAGTTTTTGAATCGCCAGTGAAAACATTTTTGTTTTCTCATTTTGATTTTGGATTTCCAGAGGACTTCTGGCTATGAGAAGAGTCAGTAATTCTTTAAAATTCCCGCGGTTCATTGCATCACTGTTTTCATCATGCCCGCGAAATGCGAGTTCTTGTTTACTCAAATAAACAACCGCATCAAACACTGTCCGTAGGAAAAGTCTATTTAAGCGCACGTTTTCGTTAAAATTCATTATTAGTAATCTAGAATTCTCTTTTAATGCATCGACAATTGTATTCTGATTTTTTTCAAAGTTTCTCAACATCAGTTCACTTTTGAGATGTTCAGCGGAATCGCCATGCTTGTGAAGTGATCGCGTTATATTTAAAATGTCTGAAAATCCGTCTTTGCTCCATACAGAATGCTTATTACTAAAGAGTAAGCAAGGACAACAAAATAACTTTTGTAAAACAGGAGAACTGCACTGCCATTTGTAACTCGTAAGCCAGCTATGTTTAAAATGAACAGTGTAAGATTTACCACAGTGGCGGGGTAAGACAAAAATTAGCTGTGGGCAAGGCGAGTTTTGCGAGGCCCCCCCACCTTACTCTTTTAAGTAGCAGATTTAGAGGGGGGGGGGTTTCGTTTGAAAAGCTGTTTGTAACCCTTTCTTGTTAGATTAAACAACAACCGCACTAATAAAAGTTGTGTTGATTTATTAGTTGATTTTAAAAAAGACTATTTATTGAAAAAAAAAATCTGTTGTATTCTAAATACAACACGCAGGAATGTGGGATTGGAAACGGCCTTTTCATTTACCTGTTAATAGCAAAATTAATCATCCATCCTGCAATCAACATGTAATCCGTGATTGAATAATCAATCCTGTTATTAATTAATTTTAGTCAGTGCTTTCTGCGGAATAGCCATTAGTTTTTGACGAACAATGATCGGAAAGTTCACTATTATTCCAAAGTGATATTAACAAGCACGTGAAAACGACGTTTCCGATCAACATTCCTGTGTGATTCTGAACCATCTTCGTTCTGTCTACTACCCCTTACATGTTTGGAGAGTAAGAGTTCGGAATCACACTGCATATAGAGCCATATTCTCCAGCTTGAGAAATGACAATTCAAAAATCATTAGTGAAGTCTTTTTTTCTAAATGAAAATTTCAAACATAAAATAGATATATCTTTCATTAAGACTTCATATTAACCAGGTTACATCAAATTCGAAATGAACTTATAGGGATAGCTTATACTGACAACCCGTGACGTATTAAGAGGGAGGGAAGCCCCGGGTGCCCTCCGAAAATGAAAAACAACTATTAAAAACAGCTATTTTAAGACATTTATATTAACTCTAATTAATAACAATAAAATTTTAAAATGCCAGATTCCTTCCCCGCCCCCCTCGAGACGGAAACCTACATAGGCTACTGCTGAAAACTCTTTAAATATCGAAATATTTTTCCTAGTTCACCCATCCATATACCTTCAATACTAGGACTTGTCTGTAGCGTCATATTTTAAATTCGTTTCCGTTCTGATGTCATGCCCCCACTATTTACTACTATGTTTCGCTGTAAAACAATAATTTAAGTGATCATTTTTTTAGGCAAAAATGCATAACTTTCCTCGAATCTCAGATTACGATTGCTAATGTAAAGTAGTCCTAAAAATCGAACATATGCAAAATGTGCCACTTTTCGAAAAATTTTGCTGTACAATTCCATGATTAAGAATTTTTTCTAAATGTTTCGAAAAAGGGCACAGTTTTTCATTTATTACAGTGTGCAATGCAGCTTATGGAGACTCAGTCTGAATTTTTTGTACACCCTCCAAAAAAAGTATTCGAGTAAGAGATAAATTTCCTATTTTAGATTTGAGAATAATAATTGAGTTTTTGAAAAACGCAAAACTTGACAGAAATATGAGAAGTCATATTTATACATTCCCTAATTCGTATTCTCTGATAAATAATTTTTAATACACTGCCCGACACTGAAAATGCAACCCAACACCCATAAGGAGTGGCCAGAAAGTGTTGAAACTCGGCAAGCAGAGAGAAACAGCAGTGAACAAACAATAAGTGATTTTTATTTCAAAATGATGTGCATAATGTAGAGGGAGAGCAGCGTCGTCTTAGTAGGTTGTCGGACCACCGTGGACGGGGATACACGAAGCAACGTCTAGGTGCTGATTCAATGAAAGTACGGATGGCGTCCTGAGGAAGTTTCTCCATTCCCTGTCAACTATTTGCCACAGTTCGATTTCTGAACTGGCTAGTGGCAGGGTCTGCAAATGGCGTACAATCACATCCCAAATGTGATCGATCGGCGACAGATCAGGAGAGTACTGCCAGGGAAGCGTCTGTACACCTTGCAGAACACGTTGGCTGATGCGAGCAGTGTGCGGTAGAGCGTTATCCTGCTGATACAGGGCTTTGGGAACCGTTTGAAGGTAGGGGAGTGTTACCGGCCGCAGCACATCATCCACATATCGTTGAGCCATCATAGTGCCCCGAATACGAACTAGAAGTGACCTGGAGTCATACGCAATTGCTCCCCAAAACATGATGCCACATTGTCGCACGGTGGGGCGTTCTACAATTTCTGCCGGATTGGACCTGTTTCCACGTCGACGCCACACTCGTACTCGGCGACTATCACTGGAGAAACAGAAGCAAGACTCATCTGAGAACACGACCCTGTGTTCCCAGTGTGTGTCGTTCTAACCTGGCACCATTGCAGTCGTTGGCGTCTATATTGTGGAGCCAATGGCAGTCTTCTTAACGGACGCCATGAGTGTAGGCCACTAGCAACCAATCGACGGGAAATGGTTTTGGTCGATATAGGAACATCCAAGGTGTCTGGAACACGTCGCAGAATGGAGGTTGAAGTAGCTTGCGGGGCCGCCACCGCTTGTTGGTGGATGCGTTGATCCACGCGTGCTGACTTCACTCTGACTGCACCGGCACCCCTTAAACGTGCCACATTTCCTTGTTCCAACCATTTTTGCCACAGCCGGTGTACAGTGGACACATCCAGGTGTGTGTCTGCCGAGATTTGCCGAATAGACCAACCTGCCCTTCTCAGTCCGATCACCATGCCCTTCGTAAAATCGTCGGTCTGCTGGAACTGCCTCCGTTGACTGCGGCCTGGCATTCTCTGGTTACACGTGTCCTCTGAGACAAGAATAAAATTTCTACGACAATTTCTCTAGCAACAATACTTTCACAAAAATTGTCCGTTCTATCGGTTTCTTCCCGTATATCTTTTACCACGTGCACTGGCGAGCTGCCAATTTTACATCAAAAGAATAATATCTGTTAAAAAAAAAATGCTAATGGTTCTACCCAGTTCGTTGCCGGAATGGTGGCGTAGCTGGGTAGTAAAATCCATCCTTTGAGAGTAATATTTAATGCCTTAAACTTAATAGGTAGGCTGCTCTCAGAGGTTATATTGACCGTATATTGGTGTTGCATTTTCAATGTCGCGCAGTGTATGCGAAACCAACATAGGAAATTTATCTCTTACTCGAATACTTTATTTGGAGGATGCAAGTCCAAAGTTTATTTTAGTTTCTGTATTAATGGGCAGAAGTGCCAACAAACAGCATGCGCAAGATCTGTGCACGCGTTTGAGTGGCAGAATTTTTCCATCTGATTGGTTGAAGAGCCGACTTTTTGCTACTCAGAGCTCTACGATGTTTACGTTTGACGTCAGCTGCCCATTCCTAATAGCAACCGTGAGTCAGGTTTTGTTTCTTCGAACTGCTCCCTTAAATATACAGTAACTATGTTCGAGATACAAGCCCGTAGCCAGAAAATATTCCCGAAAGGAGGGACGACCTGCATGATTTCTCTTTTAAAATGTGCTAAGGAACATTCACATATTAGTATGGTGAAATCTTATTTCAAATGACTAATTTTCCTAGTTTAAGTTGTACCCCTTATAAAAATATTTAGGCTCGAGACCATGCCAATATCTCTTCATGAAAACCATGTGATGCGAAGCCCTTGGAAGCGCGAGGCCGTTGGCGGTCGCCCATATCGCCCACGCCTATCCCCGCCACTGATTTACCACTCTTCTTGAGGTCCTTCTTCACATTAATTCCTAATGCCTCCATTGGTCGACCACGAGAAAGAACATCTCTTTTATCGTCATCATTCCACCGACTAAACGGTGTTTGTAATACATTACAGACTATATCATTAACAGGAAACATAATGAAGATGAATAAACAGAAAAGAAACTATTATCATTAAAATTAACACAAGAAGAAATTCTAGAATTTTCAAAAGACAGCAGTAAAATTCTCATGCGTCAAAATCTCAAAGAAATCACGTGGTTTCATTTTCCTACACAAATTTGTTCATGGAGATGCACTAGGCAGGGTGTCTCTGACTTGAAGAGACAGGCCGTTTTCTGAGGGATCTCTTCACCTGATAGAAAGTAAAGCTGTAAAACTGAACGAAGCGTTTGAGGTTACCATGGCAACCCCCCCAATAAGTGCAGTAGAAGAGCCAATTTTTCATTAGCACTTCACAACTCACCCCGTCAAAACCCGCGAACCACGTGACTATAACAATTGACCAATCGTGACACAAGTCTTTGAAACCTTTTCTTTGGCCGCGACAAGAGAAGGGGAGGGGAGAGGAAGGCGATTTGGCTTCACTGTTAGTAAGAACATGATTTAGCACATAGTATTACGGCAATTGGTTTTCTATCAGAAATTTAAGGGTATTCTTACAGAATAAATTTGAAGAAGGATTATGGCTTGCTTACGTTACACAATTTTTTGTTACTTACATAACTTGGTGAAGAGGCACTTCACCTACTTCATCTGAAAAGCCACCACTGCGCTATTGGACACTCTCATGCATTGAATGTCAAAAATCAAAAATTGTCAAGCACACGAACAGCCCGTTACAAAGATTCGATTTGCCGACTTGCCGATTTCAACACGTGCACATAGACATAGTCGGGCCGTTGCCACCCTCCAATGGGTTCACATACCTTCTCACGTGTATTTATAGATTCTCCCGCTGGCCTGAGGCCATTTCCATAGCGGATATCTCCGCGGATACCATAGCGAAGCAGTTTTATAATTGCTAGATTGCGCGCTGTGGAGTTCCTGAGCGGATCACAACTGATCAAGGGCGTCAGATCGAGAGTCAGCTTTTCACATCTGTGATCAAGTTCTTAGGAACTCACAGAGTGCGCACTAGCCCCTACCACCCGCCTGCAAATGGAATTTTGGAACGATTCCACAGGTCTCTAAAAGAGTCTATTAGGTGTCTCACAGCCATTCACTGTACCGATGTGCTACCTACCGTCCTGTTCGGTCTGCGCTCCGCTTTTAAAGAGGATCTTAATGCCTCTGCTGCTGAGCTAGTCTATGGTGTGAGTCTCCGACTGCCCGGAGAACTCCTACACACGCAGACATTGCATATTTTTGTGTCAGCCCACAAAACTTTGCCCAACTGCTAAAAGATTGTATGTCAGCCCTTCGTCCCGTTCCTACTAGTGCTCATTGCTCAAAAACGGTGTTTATACACAAAGAGCTGGAAAATTCGACGCATGTATTTCTTCAACATGATGCGTCACGAACTGCATTCGCACCCCATTATACCGACCCCCATAAAGTCCTGGAGAGAGACAACAAACAGAAAACTTTTAGAATTTTGGTGAGCAACAAGGAAGCGGTCATTACCATTGATCGCCTCAAGCCCGCGTTTCTCTGGGCATCTGAACGAACGGACAATTCTTCTCCGCCCGACCTTATGGAATGTCCATCAGGATCGGTGCCAACGCCCACATCCTCCATAACTCTACCTCTGACTGTGACTAAACCAATATCCTTCATCAAGTCAACTCCTGCTGTGACTACACGTTCTAGTCGGAGAGTGCGTTTCAATTCAAAATATTTGTGAATGTTTCGTGGTCACTGGAGGGGGAGTACTGTGGCGACCCAGGGCCTTCTCTATTGTACTCCTAGGTGAGTACAATATAGAAGGCCCTGGGCGACCTCCACAGTTCGCGATCGCCTAGTCGGTGCGTTCCCTAGCGCCGACCAGAAATGTCGGCGGTCGCACGCTTCAGAGGAACTTCTGAGCATCCCTTCGCGCTCGCTGTGAGGGGCGCTTTCGGTTGCAGAGCCAGTGAATCTGGCAACGCTGGTGGACGGCACCGGATATAAAAGGACTTGTGAAACATGTTTCACAGGCTCGTTTCTTCGCCTCGCGCTCACTGACAGAGCTTGCTCCCTCGTGTGTGCCAGTGTTCCCTTCAGCGGCCTTGGGGCCGCATGTTGGAATTCTGTACTAGTGTCGTGTAGAACTCACATGCTCGATTCATCCTGAATAAATTTTGTTAAGTTTTTATTCGGAAGTTGTTTTTACTTCACGACGGACTCTACATCCAACGTTTTCTTAATTCTTCACACAGTAAGGAGCATAGAGTATTTAGTAGAAGTAATTAGTAATAGTAAGAGGGTAAGTAGAGTAATTAGTATAGAGGGAGCGTTGAACACGCTCCCTCCATACTAATATTGCAATGGCCACTAACTTTATTAGAAAGGATGTCAATATTCCAGTCGAATAGAACCGTAAGGGGAGGTGCACAACTAGATGTTACAACAATCCTAAATATAAAGTTTCAGCATTCTATTCCTAATAGTTTTTGAGATAAGCGAGTTTAATGAATTTCGGCCCACAGAGCGTAATGTATTTCGAATTTTTTGGGCGGTCCTGTATATAAACTATCCAGTCGATTGAGACCAAAAGGGCAGGTGCACAACTAGATCATAGAAAAATCCTAAATATAAAATTTCAACACTCTACGACCAGTAGTTTTTTAGATATACGAGGTACAGGCGACATGGAAAAGCTGGCCAAAATAGACTCGCCGCTGGTCAAAATGAGTTGCAGACGCGTTTATATGATCGTGCATGCTAGCTTACAATCAGATGCATCGAAAAAATTCTTAAAAGTAAATTTGGAGGTTGTCAAAATCGGTTTTTTCGTCGAAATTTGGCCCTCGAAATTTTTCGAGATCACATTAAGGCGCTAATCACTTTTACTGAAATATCACGCGACTCAGAATTGCCGAGATTGGAGAAGATACTCTTTCCTTACAGAATCGGGAGATCGCGCGCCAAGCTGTAGTTGCTGACAGTTGGAATGCGTAGATATCTATAAAGTCTGCAATGAAAAGCTCTAATGCTTCTAAATAGTGCGATGCTATGGTTACCGAATTAAAGACTATATTGAAAAATCTGGAGTGACTCCACTCGACTTACCGAACACTTACGATTAAGATCATTACCAAGCATTTAAATAAATTTTAATCGAGGAATAATTCAAACATATATACCAAACTGAAGCTCAATCGAATGCGCTGTTTAAACGCTAGCGCACTTTCAATAATTTCCCCTCCCATAGGCCATAATGTAAAAGAAATCTTTGTTGTATCCCTGTAGAAAAACTATAAGTCCTATACACATCAAAATCAATACCGGTCTTACGATGGTGGTTTAAAACATGTATACCCAATTTGAGCTCAATCGGATGTACCGTTTAAACGCTAGCGCACTTTCCTCTTATAACTCCACTAAGAATTTCCTCTTATAGGCCATAATGTCAAAGAAATCTTTGTCGTAGCTCTGTAGAAAAGCTCTAAGTCCTATACACACCAAAATCAATACCGGTCTTGCGACGGTGGTTTATAACATATATACCCAATTTGAGCTCAATCGAATGCCCCATTTAGGAGCTATCACGTTAACTCACATACACACAAACACACACACACACACGCACATACATACATCTCGTAAAAATAGCATAAATGAATTCAGAAGACCTCAAAACGTGTTAATACACCAAAATCTCGAAGTCGAATTTTTTCATGATTATAATACTTTCCTTACATGGTATATGTTCGGAAAGTAAAAAAGGCTCAACCGTGGGAAGTCATAGGCGTTGTTAGGGATTTGCAGCTTGCTAAACCAAATGCTTGCCTGTTAGTCTACTATCCAGAGGAACATCTGGTCTTAACTGTCATGAAGACGATGAGCCTGCCCATGCTTCAGATCAAGTTATCACTTTCTGCCATGGTGTTGGGGCCACTCTTATGTTAGAAAACAACAGTAGGCTGCACACGAATGGTTAGAAGGTGGTGATGAATCGACTGGCGGAGGACGGTAGGCTTTCACATTCCGTGTGTTTAAGCCACCATCTAAAACTGTCAGGTCTATTCAAACGTCTAGACCGCTAGTGTCTGACTCTGTGGCAGTTGCGAAAACGTTCCCTGTTAGTGATGCTGGCGAAAATGCAAGGGGTGGGGGGGGGGGGCTGGTTTCTAAGACTGCTTGCGACTTAATTGCTTTACCAGTTTCTGTTGCTTGCGACCCAGACAGCACAGCAAACTTGCAGCAAGCTTGATTTATCAAGTCAATAAGCTTGAATAAAGCTTGAAAATTCCAGTCGTGTAAGCTTGACGCAAGCTTGAATCAAGTGTTCTAGTTTACACTTGCCCAGCTTGCATTAAGCTTGACATTTCAAGCTTAAAATTTTTTCCAAAAAAAAAAAAATTCTAAATACACGGGGCCCCCCGCTGCCCACATACTTTATTTTTCCGCGCATTTTCCCCTTCTATGCTGTAATTTTAAGTTATTTTAATCTGTTTCCATCGAGTGTCCGTGGCTAGAATAGAACCCGGGACCTATCGATTAGTAGCCGAGTGCGTTATCCATTCAGCCACCAGAGCCTTGTGCAGCTATGACTAAAGTTTGAAGTGAATTATTAAGCGGTTTTCTGGCCAGATTGATAAGTGGGCGATATGTTATTTTTTTTTCCATGGGATGCATCAAAGTTAAAATAATTTTATGTGTGATTTAGAGACTCTACTAAAAGGGAAATAAACATAATATAAACTTAAGAGCAACACATGTTTTAAAACTTTCGCAACACTTAAGAGCAATACTGCCGCTGGCCAAAATCGAGACAAACGACTGATTTTGAAATCAATTTCGTAGTATAATTGTATTTTATTTTGAAGAATTTCCATATTTGGAAATATAGAATGGGTTTACTTACTTAACACAAATTTTGTGTTAAGTAATCTGAAATCAAAGAAACATATAGTTAAACGTTACTTCGAAATGCTATATCACAGTTGCTAACATAACATGTATGGAATACAAACACTTTAGTCATTTTTGTAAATATTTCTTATAATAACAAATAATTGAAAAATTTTGCTATTTTTTAACGCTAAAAATTCTCTTTACAAATGTGGTTAGTTATTTTCCTACATATATTGGTATGCTATATCGATATAGAGCATTTCGAAGAATTAAAAATAAGTTTAAATTAATTTATACAAATGTAAATTTGAATTATTTTCATTGTTCATACTTTATAATTAAAAAAATTATTTAACTTCTGAATTTTTTTATCTGAAATTTTTTTTTTTATCCTTTGTAATTTTATTTTAAAATTACAAAAGTGTAAGATGTAAGATTTTTGGGCCCTAAAATCTGTAGGCCCTGGGCAGTTACCCCGTTTGCCCTGCCGGTAATATGGCACTGGTAATAAAAAAACCCATCCCCGTTAAAACACATCTTTTACGAACTTTCAACAAATTTGAGGACGCTAGACAATTAATGTCCATTCTTTTTCACAGATGGCGCCATCACCGCACTTTGCAAGTCAAAATCCAGCTTAAGCCAACCTTGCATTGCCAAGCCAAATCTCAAGCTTGATTTAAGCTTATGTGCTGTCTGGGGAATCTGCTAGGTCCCCAGTTAAGTCTGAAGGTACTGTTAGAGAGCTCCCTGGTAGGGTTATGTCTTGTGTAAAGCTTTTCTCTTCAGTTTATGATGATATATATGCAGAGACGGCCCGAGGAGCGTGCGGGGCCCCAGGCGAAGCGCAAGAGCGGGTCCTCTTCTCTATCATGTCTTATGAGATAGCAATAAAATGGCCCAGGAGCGGGGCCTCTATAAGCGCGGGGCCTTAGGCGATCGCCTACATTCGCACCCCCCTTGGGCCGGCCCTGATATATGCATGTCAAACTTCTATTTGAAGAAAGCGTAGACATGGAAGAATTTTGTATTTATTAATTTAGCCAAAACTATTTAAGTTACACATAAAATAACACATGAGCAATACACTTGAACATCTCACATACCGGATATTTAAAGGCAATATAATATCACATAATCTTTAGAATCCCTTACAGTTTAAAATCAAGTTACAGCCCGTGCGCAAGTTGAGCTGTTTTATAGTGAATGATCAAATATATCTATCAATTCCCCCCTATATTTTTATCATTCAAATCACACTTTATATTACAGTTCTTAAAAGTACCAAGTCCAAGTCTTGTCATATGTCCTCTTAGAGCATCACCTGGTAGTTGTTTCGTCAGTGCATCAGCTTCCAAATCTTTAGTATTTTGATATACCAAACATATGTCCCCATGATCATTGTCATCCTTTATGAAATAAAATTTTCTATTTATGTGTCGAGTACGACAGCTTATTTTTGGGTTGTTTATCCAGTCTATTAGTGCTTTACTGTCAGTTTTAATATTAATTGGTTTGGTTATTAAGACATCTTCTCCCAATTCTTCAAATACACCACTCGCCCATCTAACTGCACAATCACAGTCACAAGCTGCAATTAGTTCAGCTTCCATCGTAGCTAGAGCCACAAGTTTCTGTTTTCCACTTTTCCATCCAATGAGTGAATTTCCAATTTTTAATAGATATCCAATATAGGATTTTGAATCCGGTGTAGTGCTCCAGCTAGCGTCTGTGCTGGCATTCAACTTGCCGTTTGTCGACTCAAACTTTAGGCCATAGTCTGTTGTACCTTTTAAATATCGAAAAAGTCGTTTTATTGCAGTCCAGTGTATTTCTCGAGGATCCCTATTATACTGAGCCAATCTACTCACAGTATAAGAAATATCAGGTCGCGTTCCAACGGTTAGATACATTACTGATCCGATTGCTTCACGATATTTTTGCTGTGGAAAAACTTTTGAATTTTTGTAATCGTCCAATTGTTTATCACCTACCACACCTGGTGTTTTCACAGAATTGCAGTCTAACATATTGAATTTTTACAAAATCTTAATTATATACTTTCTCTGTGATAAAATTATTTCATTTTCTCCCTGCTTGATTTCTAATCCTAAAAACATGTTCGAGTCTGTTGTTTCTCTAATTTCAATATTTCTTTTTACATTTTTTATTACTCAGTCAACCACTTCTTCTGAGCTTGCCACCATCAAAAAATAATCAACGTATATTCCAATATGAACATATCCATCACCTTCTGTTTTGGTAAATACTGATGGATGTGATTTAAGTTTTCTCATTCCGGCTTGCTCTAGTATTTCACTGAACTTGTTATACCAACATCTTCCTGATTGTGGTAAACCATAAATACTTCGTTTGATCAAATAAACTTTTTTATCTGGTAGTTCATAACCCTTTGGTGGTTCCATATAAATCTTTTCATTTAGAACTCCATTTAGATAAGCTGTTTTGACATCATAAAATTTCACAACGGAATTTTTCGTTGCTGCTAATGCCAGAAGTATTCTTAGTGAATCCCATTTCATGACGGGACTAAAACTTTCTTCAAAATCTACTCCCTGTTTCTGTCCACAACCAACTGCCACTAGTCTTGCTTTGTATATCTGTCATCTTCTCTTTCTTTTATTTTATACACCCAGCGACTTTTAATGATTTTCTTATTCTTAGGTCTTTCCACTGGTTTCCATACATTATGCATTTCTAAAGAATTAATTTCTTCATCCATTGCAGATTTCCAGTGCTCTTTTTCTTCAGATTTTATTGCATTATTATACGTATCGGATGTATTATCTGTTACTGCGTACACTTGCTAATCATCGTATCTTCTGGGCAATCTTGTGTTTCGAATAGGCCTTACTGATGTGATTTGATCTCCAACCTCTTCCTCATCCAAATCATTTACTTCCTCATCATCTTGAATGTCTTGCTCTTGTTCATAATTGATTTGCATGCCGATTTGTTCCTGGGTTTCAGATGATGGAATTAATGTGTCATCTTCATCAGAATTTTCATCACCTTCTATAAAATAATCGATTTCCATATAATTTATCTGCGTTTTCTGTTGTTCATCTGGCACATATCCATTTGTCTCCTCATCAAATATTACATCAGATGTTTCATATAATTTCTTTTCTTCCATGTTAAATATCCTGTAGGCTCTTCTCTGTCTGGAACATCGAATAAATACCCCTTTCTTTGCTTTTGGTTCTAATTTATGTCTCTTGTTGTTGTATACTCTATAATATGCAGTACATCCAAAAGGCTTCAAATGTCGAACTGAAGGCTTTCGGGAATTCCAAAGTTCCATTGGAGTTTTATCTTTTCGATTCTTAGTAGGTGTGATGTTATGTAAATATTCAGCAGTAGCAACAGCTTCAGCCCAAAACTGCAACGGTAACTGGCTGTCAATCAGGAGTGTTCTTGCTTTGTCAAGTAACGTCCTATTAGCTCGTTCTGCAATTCCATTACTTCTGGGAGAGTAAAACGGTGTCTTTTCATGTTTTATTCCTTTTTGTTCAAAATATCTACCGAGTGATTCATTGATAAATTCTGAACCATTGACCGATCTTATTCTTTTAACCTTGGTATTTAATTCATTTTCTCTTCTTCTAATTAAGTTTTGCAAAACTTCACTTGTTTCATCTTTCGTCTTCAAAAACTCAACAAAATACCTTCGTGAGAATTGAAAAACTATAGTCATCATATATATTTTCCCATTCAAAGAAGCTATTTTAAGCGGTCCACAGAGATCCACATGCAAAGCTTCAAGGGGTTTTACCGCCGTTTCTGAATAGGTGTTATTGTATGAACAACTTGTCATTTTCCCCTTTACGCATGAATCGCAAAGTTTAATTTCACCCTCCAAATTTTCCAATTCTCGAACCATTTTCTTTGATATCATCATTTTTATATATTCTGAATTTGTATGGCCCAGTCTTCTTTGCCATATTTCATACGAGTTTTCTTTTATTTTGAAACATGTGTCATTTTTCACTTCATCCCTCTGAGGTATTAATTGCACGATGAACATATCCTCTTTAAATTTTCCTTCGCAAGTCAAATCTCCATCCTCATCAAAAATGTAAGCTCCTTGTTTATTGAGTACTACCTCATTACCCTTTTTCACAATGTTTGGAACAGACATGAGATTACACCTTAATTTTGGGACACACAAAATATTTTTTAATCTGATATTTTTGGGATTTAACTCTGCTGTAGCAGCTCTTACCTCTCCTCGATAAGTTGATTCAATATCTCTCCCTTCTTCAGCTGCACTGATAATTTTATTTTCCTCATACATATTTTCCATCCAGTCTGCATTGGGAGTCACATGTGAAGTACATGCAGAATCCAAGGACCATTCAGTCATTTTCTCTTCGCCAATTCGTTTCTCAGAGGTTGTCAAGACCAGTTCCTTTACTGAATCTGACTCTTCTTTGAAATTATTGCATGCTCATTTTTGTAATTATTTTAACTCTTCATACTTGTATTTGACTTTCCAAAGTTATTTTTCTTAAAATTATTGCTCCGAAACCAGCAATCCTTTTGCAAATGTCCAGGTTTTTTGCAAATATAACTATTGGGGATAATTATTAAAGTCAAATAGTGACTGTGATGTCACAAATAATAATCATTCCCAATGTTAACCTTTTTATAGTATGGCAACATGCTGTTCCGTTGCCCCTAGTTACCCCTTATTGTGTTTTACTTATTCCAATGTTTTTTCGTCGATGTTATATGTTGTGCTATGTTATGTTTCGTTAATAAATGTTCTAAATGTGCGAATGCCATTAATTAATTCCTCTACCACTCGCACTCTGCCCCAATAGGTTATGGTGGCCCAGAAATAGCGTAGAGGATTGTGATAAAGGTATGCAATATAAAATTTTATTCGTATTCTAAGTTTAATTTTTTTGTATTCGAACTGATTCTTCAAAAAGATTTAAAGTGCTTTCATTATGGCAGAAAATGAAGCGATTAAAGCTTTTCAGCTTCAAATTGAACAATTACAAACGCAACTAAATGTTAAAAAAACTCCCGTGTCCACACCAAGTGGGGGTTTACCTGAATCAAAGCATTTAGATGGCAGAAACTACGCCGATTGGAAATTTCTTATGAAAAATTTTCTCGTAGATGCCGGTTTGTGGGATTGTATTGAAGGCACTAATATTGATCCAGAATTAGATAAAAGAGCATTAGCTAAGATAAATTTATCCATTAAGCCCATTGCGTCAGCTGAAAACAAAAAGGCTAAAACTGCTAAAAAAGCTTGGATGTCTCTTCAAAGAACATATGAGGATAACGGTGTAGTTCGAAGAATCGGTTTATATGGCTCTCTATTTAGAAGAAAATATGAAGAATTTTCTTCTATGACCGCATATATAGATCATATAACTTCTATCGCAGAGCAATTAGAAAACATTGGAAAGCCGCTTGAAAATGAGACTGTTGGTAGTATTATTTTGGGAGGGTTACCAGAAAAATTTCGCCCGCTAATTCTTGGAATACAGGGATCCAATCAGACAATAACAATCGAATTTGTGAAAAATTTGCTATTACAAGAAAACATTAAGGACATGTGTTCAACATTAACATCCTCTGATAATGCTTTTTATGGGAAGTCAGCGAACAAATTTTCACAAAAACGTAAGCATAAAGACAGTCGCAAAGCTCGTTGTTATAATTGTAATGAATTTGGCCATTTTAGCTCATCATGTTTAAAACCAAGAAGAAATACAGCTAAATACAAGAACGAATCACATAATAAAGCTTGTAGTTTATTTACATCTACTGAAAATGATGAAAAGCAACCAACAGACTGGTACTTGGACTCTGGATGTAACAATCACATGACTCCTAGAAGTGACTGGATAAAGAACCTTAAACCTGAAGTTAATCGAAATATTGATGTTGCAAATGGTAATTCTGTTCCGGCCACTGGAATTGGTGATGTTGATATTCAGTTAGCAAATAAACGCACTGTTAAGGCGAATGATATCATTCATGCTCCAGATTTGACGACAAATTTACTTTCTATATCTCAAATAGTGAAGAAAGGCAAATCAGTAGTGTTCGACAGACAAGGTTGCAAAATAACTGAGTCGGTAATTGAAATTCCTCGAAAGTTCATTTTTGCTACAGCTTCAGAAAATAATGGGTTGTACAAATTGGACACTTTGCAAGTTAAAGCGTCAGTGGCAACTTTGAATTCTCACGATGTCTGGCATCGCCGTTCAGCTCATCTAAATAGAAGAGATATGAAGCTATTGATTTCTAAAATGTCTACAGGAATTTCTTGTGAAGCTGATCCAAAGGAGCCCTGCATCACGTGTGTTAAAGGCAAACAGCACCGACAACTTTTTCCGCATGCATCGAAAAATCGTTCTAAGTCTGTTCTGGAACTTGTACACTCAGACTTAGGTGGTCCTATGTCAACTGTTTCCGTTGGTGGATCAAGATATTTTCTTACGTTTACAGACGATTTCTCCCGTAAGTCATTTGTTTATTTTCTAAAAACAAAGGATGAAGTTAAAGATAAATTCCTGGAATTTAAAGCTCTGGTTGAAAACCAAACAGGAAAGCGAATCAAAGCCCTTCTCACCGACAATGGTGGAGAATATGTGAATAAAGACCTTGAGCGACATCTGAAGTTATCTGGAATCAGACATGAAACGACAGTTCCCAGATCTCCCGAACAAAACGGGGTCGCAGAACGACTGAATAGAACTCTTGTTGAAAAAGCTCGTACTATGCTGCTCGACTCAGGTCTACCGAGAGAACATTAGGCGGAAACTGTTAACACAGCAAAGTATCTGAAAAACAGGTCACCCACGAAAGCTGTTAAATTTAAGACACGTGAAGAAGCCTGGACAAAAAGAAAGCCAGATCTTTCTCACATGAAGATATTTGGATGCAAAGTAATGGTACATGTAGCAGAGTCCCTTAGGAAGAAATGGGATGCTAAATATAAAGAAGGAATATTCATAGGGTATGCAGAAGGCAGTAAAGGCTATCGTATTTTCAAACCACTTACAAGAAAGGTAATTATTAGCGCCGAGATGTTATATTCCTTGAAAATGAAATTATGAAAAATTTATCCCAACCACCCGAAGATGCTGATGAAATTAAAGAAACTAACAAAGATGAAGTAGAAGAGAATGTCACGTCTATAGATAAACATGAAGAAAGGAAACTGTAGCTGACGATGAAGCCAAAGAAGAAATAGAAGAATCTCACAGTAGTCGATATCCCAAGAGAATTATCACTCCATACAGTAAATATTTTAATGACGATTTCATAGTTTATCAAGCTAACCTTTTTGATGATCAAGATCCAGTAACGTACGAAGAAGCAATGAAAAGACCTGAAGCTGATAAATGGAAAATAGCTGTTGAAGATGAAATAAACGCTCATCTTGCCAACAATTCTTGGACCTACTGTGACCTACCATCTGATAAGAAACCGATCAGAAGTCGATGGATTTTCAAGACTAAATACAAAGCAAATGGAGAAGTAGAAAGATATAAAGCTCGCCTAGTTGCTAAAGGATGCTCTCAAAAATATGGGATTGATTATGAAGAAACGTTTTCACCTACAATTCGCCAAAGTTCCATTCGTTACCTTTTATCTCTTGCAGTGAAACACGATCTGAAGCTATTTCAAATGGATGTTGAAACAACATTTCTCCATCCTGAGCTTGATGAAGAAATTTATATGGAACTACCTGAAACGGAACACTTTCCAAATCGTTATTGCCGCTTAAATAAATCAATATATGGTTTGAAGCAAGCCAGCAGAGTTTGGTATAAAAAGTTAAGTGATTGCCTACTCAAAATGGATTTACAAAGATCTAAAGTAGATCCTTGCATCTTCTTCAATATCAAAGGTAAGTAATTCGTTATAGTTGCTGTATATGTTGATGATTTACTAATTATTACGAACGATCAGAAACGTAAAGATAAACTATTTCAAAAGCTAAACAAACAATTTCCCGTAAAAGATCTTGGTGAAGCTCATTACATTCTTGGCCTAAATATTGTTCAACAAAAAGATTCTATAGCTACTGATCAAATTAAATTTATTAAAGACATACTGAAACGTTTTGGCTTAGAAGATTGTAACGGTACATCAACCCCTTTAACTCTTCAAAATAATTTATCCAAAGATATGTGTACAGCATCAGAAGAAGAAAGAAAATTAATGGAAAACGTCCCATATCGTGAGGCAATTGGTTCTTTACTTTATATTGCACAAGGTACTCGACCAGATATTGCTCACGCAGTTGGTTTGTTAAGCAAATTTTGTAACAATCCAGGAAAGGCACATTGGATTGCAGTTAAAAGAATATTTAGATATTTAAAATTCACATTAACAAAAAAGTTGCATTTTTACAAAAATGGAGATAGTTTATGTGGTTACTGTGATTCCGATTGGGCTAACAACAAAGATGACTGTCGTTCAACAACTGGATATATTTTTATAAATGCAGGCGGAGCCATCAGCTGGAACTCAAAGCGACAAACAACAGTCGCATTGTCCACAACAGAAGCTGAGTATATGGCTATAAGTTCAGCCACATAAGAGCTGTTATGGCTTAAGCAATTACAAGAAGAATTGGAAAATCTGCAAAATGAAACAGTTAAATTATACTGTGATAACAGAGGTGCCATATGCATTAGCAAAAATCCAATCAACTCTCGACGTGTTAAACAAGTTGACATCAGGCATCATTTTGTGAGAGAGAAAATTGAAGAATACTTGATGACAGTCAACTATGTAGAGTCCGAAAATAATTTAGCTGATTGTTTAACCAAAGCCACGTCAGCCGAACGTTTGTCTGGCATTTCTAAACTATTTGGACTTTTATAAAGTGGGGGTATTGGGGATAATTTATTATTAAAGTCAAATAGTGACTGTGATGTCAAAAATAATAATCATTCCCATTGTTAACCTTTTTATAGTATGTCAACATGCTGTTCTGTTGCCCCTAGTTACCCCTTATTGTGTTTTACTTATTCCAATGTTTCTTCGTCGATGTTGTGCTGTTATGTTTCGTTAATAAATGTTCTAAATGTGTGAATGCCATTAATTAATTCCTCTACCACTCGCACTCTGCCCCAATAATAACAACATTTAGATTTTGATTTAACCTTGTCGTGCGCTTTAAAAGCCCTGGATTCCCATTTTCTTTCTCGTTCTCTCTTCTCAAAGTTCAGCAAAGTTTGTCGCAAATCTGTAAAATTAATTCCTCTATTAGTAGATAACGCCAAAGTAATAGATCCATGCGTTTCTGGCAACCCTTCAACTATATATCTTACTAGCTCTCATTCAGTTACTTGCTTACCAAATTCATTTATTTGTTGCGAAAGTCCTTGTGACCTTGTGAGATATTCATCAATGCTCTCGCTTGGCGACTTTTTCAATCTCGTTAAAACCAGCAATAAGTCTGTTCGCCTATCTTCAACAGCACCCTCAAATCTTAATTTTGATGCTTCCCATACTTCTTTTGCCTTTTTCATTCCTCTATAAATTATCGCTTGTTCCGCTGTTAGGCTAAGAACTATTATTCCTAACGCTTCCATATTTTTCTTCCACCACGCTTTGTGTTTAATCACACTATTAGCGTCATTTTCATCTTTTAGAGGTTCTTCTTGCAGAATAACTTCTTAACAATTCTTTTGCATCCAACAAGGCCTCAATCTTCATACTACATATAATGTAATTATTCTCAGTCAGTTGCTCAATTTTTATGAATTAAAATGATCCATGTTTCTTATCGACATCAGCTGTTAGGCTTGACGCGTATCTTGGACTTGCTGATTCCAAAAATAACCAATAGCTCTGCTACCAATTTGAAGAAAGCGTAGACATGGAAGAATTTTGTATTTATTAATTTAGCCAAAACTATTTAAGTTACACATAAAATAACACATGAACAATACACTTGAACATCTCACATACCGGATATTTAAAGGCAATATAATATCACATCTTTAGAATCCCTTACAGTTTAAAATCAAGTTACAGTCCGTGCGCAAGTTGAGCTGTTTTATAGTGAATGATCAAAAATATTTATCACTATTTCTAAATTATTTGGTGGAGGTCGACTACGAAAAAGAATAAAAACAAATTTTAATAACAGAAATACAGATATGCTAAATACAGTAAATTATGTTATTGGAGACAGGGAAATTACATCACAAAATGAGTTCATGGTAGTAATGGGTACTATTTGTTAAGTATAGCATTCAGGGGCGTAGCCACGGGGGGGGGTTATGGGGGTCATAACCCCCCCCCATGAGGAATTTTTTGCCATACAAAATGTATATTCTTCACTACATTATCACACCCACGTATACATATATATGAGTTGTAGTAGTCGTAACCCCCCCCCCCCATGAAAAATTTCTGGCTACGCCCCTGATAGCATTGTTCATATGCATTCACCAGTGTAGTTTCTATATTCCCTTTAGTTTTGCTTTGAGTGGCAACAGTTGTACAGGGTTATTATTATTATTATTATTATTATTGGTAGAATAAACTAGTTTTGTTACTTTGGTTGTGTTAAAACATTTATTGAGATTATTTAAGTAGAAATGAGTTAATGAATGGACAAAATGGTGAACATTTAATGTCGTATCTGAAATTTGGCGACCCGGACGCGATCAAAATATAAGAGGTCAGTACTTTATCTAAGAAATACTTAATTGAATTTTTGGTTTTTGTTTCGCAATGGAGCATCTTGTTAAGAAGCGATCTCCATTAAGAACATATTTTACTAAGACATATCCCAGGTAGCACATAACGGTTTTTAAATGTTGCAGTTAGGTTGCAATGGTTGCATATTCGTTAAGTTACAGATATTCCTATTTCAGACGTGGCAGAAACGTTGCGTTTTGGGATTCATTTTACCCTGCTCTTTTTGTTGCGAAAATTTCGTTTTTAAAACCAATTTGCAACAGTTTCATATTAGTCCATTTTTCCATGTTTAGGACGTTTCGAAAGCGTTGCATAATGGTTGCATTTTGGGATATTTAAGAGTAGCATGCGAACTCCATGTTACCTACTGCAAGGTCAAGTCACTATCCAGCTCAGTCGCTTGTTTAGGCCCGCCATTACAAAACGGTGTGCTGTTCTACTGCCTCGAATGTCAATAGAAAAGTAAGTAAATGATAATATTATTGTAATGATTGTATTTCTGCTAACGATATGTGTTTACTTGAAGAAAGATACGCGTAATGGATAATCTTTATTCATGAAGGCTGTCTTTAAAATAGTTGCCCGTATATTCTTATGCATAATCCTTGTCAGAATGCCGTGTTGAGCAAGGCGAAGTATATTTTTCAGCTCGCCGTTGTGTCATGTATTTAGCCTGTATCTAAGAAAAGTAAAACAAGTTTTTAAAATAAACAAGGCTCTCAATCGCTATTTCCTACATCAGCCTTAGAATTTTTTTATGGAATGTTCGACCATAGCTCTCAAAGTCCGAGCAGTTTGTTCTGTATTATCTGTTGGCCGATAATCATACAGTGTTCTCAAACGCTGTGCAATTTGTTCTATACTATCTGCGGCCAAACGTTTTCTCTTTGTGGGAGGCATTACCAACGATGCCTCTTTCACGTTTAATTATTCATTCAAGAATGTTATTATTGCTACGTTGCTTACATGAATTTAATAAACAGAGCAAGATAAATCACTTTTAGAGACGCTTATCAACAGAATTACTCATAGCGCATAAAGAAATGTAGTGATCGTCTGCTGCTATTAACACCTGGAAATATGAGAATGTGTTCCAGAGTTCTTATGCTGATTCCAGTGTACTGTTTTTTTAAATACAATAATAATGCCTGTTACTCGGAACCGTTTTCGAACGGAAGGAATGAAATCCTCTGCAGTTTTAACATCTGTCATTTTGAATCGTTGTTATGAAAACCTTTGAAATAATTAGCAATACTGTTTTATTTAATTGTTTTAGTTTTCATATTGCACGTATCTTGATCTGGTTACTGCTTTGTTGCGATAACATAATGGTATTTCATTATGTAGTTGGGATTTTTAAATTCATTATATGTGGTAAATTTATATATCGTAGAATACATTTTATAAACATTTCTTAATATCCTCAACGATCTGTGTTCCTTTCATATTTAAACAACAAATATAAATCATGCTAAACACATCGATTATAAAACTTTCTAACACAACGTAGCCTTTTTTGCGATGATCATCAAACTTGGCAGCATTTCCCGAGTAACCTTAACAAAGCCGTTTATTACTATTAATTTAATTTTATGATACCTCGTAAAAAGGTTACAAGATATTTCCAATTTTATAATGAAGAGTAAGCTGTCATAGACGTCCATTGTGTCCAGCCAGCTACAAACTTTGTTTACTCTCAAATTTAATTATATAAGATCACTCACACAATATTTCATGTTGGAAATCATACTTAATGCTTATTTTCCCCGTTAACAATTGTGTTCAGTAAAGTTTTATTTTTCTCAGTTCGATCAATGTCGTAATTAATTTCGCTATTATTGATGAAAATAAAGCAATAATTCAACAACTTAGAAACTATTTTGTAAAATCTTATTAATCTAAATTGATACCCGAGTTCAAAGACCGTATTATGTTGTTAAGGAGTAGTATAATACTGAGTATGAATTAAACTTTAAATTTAAAGAGCAAAAAGTAAAAATTTTGTTATTTATACAGTCCGTGGTGTTTCAGAAAAGTTTATTATCCTTGATATTTGGACATGGGATATAAAAGATAAAAGATTGGGACTGGGGGCCTGGGCCCCTTTAGTTTACGCGCAAACGCTAATCACAGACAATTACTCACATTTTCAATACATCGCTCAAAATAGCATACGGTAAAAAAATTTAATTCTGTATAACATTTGGACACTTTATATTAAATTTTACAAGATTATATTAATTTTGCAAATTTTATAATTTAGTCTTAACATACACCCCTTACTCTTTTAAGAATTTAAAAAATTTTAGTGCTATTGAACATTTTCACTAGATAATTATTGTAAAATTTACTGAAAATCAAATTTTATAGGAAGAATGAACTCCACCTCCCATGAGCAGAAGCCCTTCCCGGAGAAAGCTATAGCTACGCCAATGTGTGTTGACTAGAGTATTTATTGTCTTGACCAGGCTCTCATATGAGAGGTATGTATCACAGGTGCTGCTACGTTCTTGTTACTAATTTCAATTCAAAATATGAGCTTTTGTTTTGCATTTCAGAAAACTGCGTCGCTATTCTGCCTGTCAAAAAAAGGGAAAGTGAAGAACTTCCGTGTACTAATTCTCTTAAGATAACCGTAAATACATGTCTTTCCAGATCTGGCAATTTATGTGGCTATGGAATACGGAATTTACCCAATACGAATATTCCAGCTGTGGAATTAAAATGGTGTATTGTGTATAATAAAGCAAACCTGCACGAGGGGTATCTGCCTAAGATGAGGGTTCTAACACTTATTTACATTACCGACCATTAAAAAACTGACCAAAACTCCTGGCCAATTAGATCGACTGCCGTGCGATGGGGCCCGAACCCAGGACTTTCACACTTCCGCCATCTACCATTTTGAGTGCCTTATCCACTCAGCCATCGTTGGGGCGGAATTAAGAAGTTTAGATTATAGTTTGAAACATGTGCAGGACCCTCTACCCCAATGTGTTGAAAAATAATTTCTTCTTGTTTTATGCAGGAGTGATATGAAGTAGTCTAGGAAGATGTATTGGCATAACTAATGTAATATTGGCATAACTAATGTAAACATGTTAAATTGCTTTCGGAATTAAAGAACAAAGATCGTTTAACTAGGAGCAAGAAACATGAAAATTTGCTTAACTATAAGAATAAATGTAAATTGTATTAACAATAAATAATAGGAAAGGGTTGTGTAAAAGCAGTTCCCCCCCCACCCCTCCCCGAAAAAACTTATCTATATTTCTAATTATTGCTTTCGTATTTCTTTCAGGTTTTATGGCTAAAAGTTGAAAATTTGGAGATGCTGATGAAAACTTATGAAAGAAGGCATGGAATGCATTCTAAATTTTGACTTTGTACCACTGAAATGTGAAACAAACAGAAAAGCATTGCTTGAATATATGTTCCAATAAAAATATTTCAAGGTTTCTTTTTGTATGGAAGTTACTTATTACAGAAGAAAATATAGTAAGGAGTTAATGACATTAGCAGTTGGTTGCAATCCCTAATATTATTGTTGATATTTTTCTTTTCATTTTTTTTTGGATAACTGATTTTTATAATTTAAAATAGCATTACTTATTTTAAAGATTCAGATGACTATAAGATGATTATAACATATATTTTTACTTTTCATTTTTCGGATAACCGATTTTTATAATTTAAAATAGCATTACTTGTTTTAAAGATTCAGATGATCATAACTTAGTGTGTTAAGTGAACATTAAGTGATTATAGATGGCAAAGCATGCTGATTGGAAAGTGAAATTGTACAAAAGTTGGGATATATACCGGTAATACCTTTATCAGGCTTCATGGTATCTGAAAGAAGATAGCATGTATGGGATTCTTTAATAAGAGTCGCGGGCTAAACTTAGGATGTTAGCGAAGTCGCGAAGTATAATTGGGATTTATATGAGATTTTGATTGGTTTATATAGGTTTTGATATGTTCTAAGGCCGGATGAAAAGCCGTGGCGGGTCACATCCGTCCCGCGGCCGGAGGTTGTACATATGTGCAATATGGAGTAAAAAATTTATAAATTCCTGTGCATTTGTATAAACACGTTTTGAAATAATGCAGCCTCTATCGAAAATATGTTACTAGAGTCTAAGGAGAACTGAATACTACAGATTCTAATTAACACAAATATATCTATAAAAAAGTATGAATATTCAGTTGTTAATTCTAATCCTTTTTTAGATATTTCTATGATTAAGTTTCATAATTGTAAATTCAAACCATTCTAAAAAGATGTTCTCAACATTTAACTCAGATTAACAAGTCAGAATTTCCAGTCTAAAAATCATTGTGAATATACTTTTCAGCGCATTAGATAGGTTGCAATAACAAAAAGAAATCGGTCATGCTTTCATATTTGTATTTATTTTACTAAATTTTAGGTATTATGCGTAAACAGTTTTATTGTGAAATTTCTAACAAATCATGAACGATTTTTTAAAAAATTAAGTCGGCTAATAAATTAGAATTTTCAGAAATACCTTTCCTTAATCAAAACTTTCCTTTTCTTAAAAAAGTCCCTCTCCCCCACCTGTCCCCTAACCATAATGGTTTATTACTTTAAAATCTAAATATTCCAAATATGGGGGGCAGGGTATTTATATCAATATTAAAGTACTACTTAGTTTATACTATATATTTATATAAATACCCCCACTCCCATATTTCTAATATTGGAATATGTTTTTTAAATTTTAATTAACTATTTTTGTTGGGGGGGGGTACTTTTTCAAAGAAAAAAATAAGGAAAGTTTTGATTAAGAAGAAATGTTTCTGAAAATTCTAATTTGTTATAGCGACTTAAGTTTATAAATAAACGTTCATGATTCGTTAGAAAATTTCAAAATAACATTTTATGCATACTATCTAAAACGTGGTAAAATAGTTGTAAATCTGAAAGTATCCTCGATTTCTTTTCGTTATTGCAACCTATCTAAAGCGTTGAAAAATGGTGGCGAATTGTCGTTGTTTAAACGCATTTAAATCGTTGAAAAATGGTCGATAAAGAGGCGTACTATGACTTCTTCATCGGTTTAAAAATGGTGGGAAATGGTTGCTATATGGGCACACTATCGTTTCTGCAACGGTTCTAAAACGCCACTTAGTACGTCCGTTTTAACGATTTTAAAACGTTTGAAAATGGTGGCAAAATAGGTACATTATCGTCTTCTTTTCGTTTCGGCAAACGTTTATAAAACGTGGGAAAGAATGAGTGTTTAATCGGTAGAAAGCGATGACACATTTGCGAATTCATTGCGTTACAGCTTGACGTTTATGCAACAGAAGGCGATTCCGTGTTAGCAACGTTTTAAAAACGGAAGCGTGCTACTTGGGATAAAAGTTTAATGTCTCTGTTTCACAAGGAAAATACAGAAATTAGTGATGTTAAGATTAAATTAGCTACTTTAGAACGCATTAGTACTGATTTAATGACTCTTGAGAGCGAAATTTTAGAACTTGCTTTAAGTGCTGACGATAATGGTAAAAGTTATTCTGATGAATTTCATTCTGTAGAAGAATATAAAGTCAAATATGATGAAGCTATAGTTTGCTTCAATTCTTTTATAGAAAGTAAATCACAACCAAACAGGAATATATTAAATAATGAGAAATCAAAAATAAAACTTCCCAAACTTGAACTAATGAAATTTGGCGGTGAAGTTAAAGAATGGTTGTGTTTCTGGGTCAGTTTAAACGAATTCACGAGTATAAAGAAATGGAGTTAGAAGACAAATTCCAATATTTAATACAGTGTATGTCGCCAGGTACAAGAGCGAAAGAGATCATCGATAGCTATCCACCTACGGCAGAAAATTATATAAAAGCGATTGAAAGCCTCAAAGCAAGATTTGGCCGTGAGGAATTGTCAGTGGAATACTATGTTCGTGAACTATTAACTTTAGTTGTTAAAAATGCTACCAAATCAAGACTTAGTATAACTCAGTTATATGAGAAACTTGAATCCCACCTCAGATCATTAGAATCCATTGGGATGACCCCAGACAAATATTCTGCAATGCTCTTTCCACTTGTGGAGTCGTGTATTTCAGAAGACGTGTTGAGAGTTTGGTTGAGAAATTCAGTAAATGAAGAGAAATCATATAGTGCAAGACTGACCCAGCTTTCAAATTTTCTAAGGGCTGAGGTCGAAGGCGAAGAAAGAATAACTCTAGCGACAGGGCCGTCCCAAGGAGAGTGCGAATGTAGGCGATCGCCTAAGGCCCGCGCTTATAGAGGCCCCGCACGCCCCTCGGGCCGTCTCTGCTAGCTAAGTCAGGTATGAAGCAAAGTGATCCCTACAGGAAAACTCATAAGGATAGGGAAGACATTACTATACCTACTACAAGCAACTTATTTTCGGGAGCTAAGGAAATAAATAAAAATTATGTAATAAATTGCACATTCTGCCAAAAATCTCATCAAAGTAAAGATTGCTACAAACCACAAAATTTAAGTCATGATGAAAAATTGAAAATTATGAAAGAGAAAAACGGTTGCTTTGCGTGTTTGAAAACAAACCAGCGTCGAGCTAAAAATTGTGAAAGCTATGTTCACTGTATGTTTCGTGGTAAAAAGCACTACCTTGTTTGTTGTCCAGAATTTAAGCAGAAATCAAAAGTTCCTGTCGAGTGCAATTAAGAAAATAGCGAAATTAGCACTCTTTCGTCAACATGTACTTCAGGAAGAGTTTTGCTTCAAACTTTAGTGGTTGCTACTCAACATAAAGGAAAGAACCCAGACAGCACATAAACTTAAATCAAGCTTGACATTTCTTTGAATTTGACGTATTAATACAAGCTTGACAGTTCAATTCATTTTAAGCCTGCAGCAAGCTTGCAGAAGTCAAGCTGGACTGTCAAGCTGGACTGTCAAGCTGGAATACAGCTTGATTTTCCCATTCGAAAGCGTGCGGTGATGGCGCCATCTGTGAAAGAGAATGGACATTAATTGTCTAGCGTTTCTCAAATTTGCTCATATTAAATAAAGAAAAGTTCGTAAAAGTTGTGTTTTATTTTATTATCTCACAAAACCTGGACATTAGAACACGCAAGGTAGGAATGAATGGGATAAGCCCCTCTGAAATGTAACACGAGGGCAGTTTTAGTTTTATTTACATCTAATTAACATTAGTAATTCCATTAACTAATTAATTAGGCCTAAAAATAAATTTCAATATAATTAACACAATTTAGTTAGTTAATATACTTCACTTTATGGGTGGTAGAATGAGGCGCAATCCGGCCGCCACAAAATAATTAATCAGTCATAAATGTACTTGACCATAAAAAAAAGATTCTATATTTCCAAATATGGAAATTCTGCAAAATAAAATACAATTATACTACGAAATTCATTTCAAAATCAGTCGTTTGTCTCGATTTTGGCCAGCAGTATTGCCCAACATGAGTGTTGCGATATTGAAAGTTTTAAAACGTGTCCTGCTTTTAAGTTTATATTATGCTTATTTCCCTTTAGTAGAGTCTATAAATCACACATAACAGTATTTAAATTTTGATTCATCCCATGGACTTATCAGCATCGTCCATACTGATCGATCTGGCCAGAAAACGGCGTGAGAACCATAACAGTTACTTCAAACTTTAGTCATAGTAGCGCGAGGCTTATTGGCGGAACGGTTAGCACGCTGGCCTCCCAGCCCATAGTTGACGAGATCGAACCCAGCTGCGGACGTTTGATGGAAACAGATTAAAATAACTTAAAATTTCAGCATAGAAGAGAAAATGCGTGGAAAAATAAAGTATGTGGGGCGAGTTCGCCGACGGGCGCCCTGAGCATTTAGAATTTTTTTTTTTAGGAAAATTTTTTAAGCTTGAAATTAAGCTTGCTATGTCAAAGAAATTGCATTAAGCAAGAAAATATGCAAGCTGGGCAAGTGTAAACTAGAACCAGGGCCGGCCTAAGAGCAAAATTCTGTGCATGCAAGAATGTGTTTTGGCGCCCCTTAGAGTAAAAATTGATACAACAAACCCAGTAAGAAGTATGTGTGCTCTATGATTGAAATTAGTGGGAACGTAATACCTAAAAATGGCATTTTGAAGGGACTAAAAATCAAAAGCTAAAACTAATATGAATTACTAAATAGTAAATATTAAAGTGGAGTATTTGGTATCTTTTCATGAATTTCATTTTTATTTTTTTAACAACTTCTTATAGTATTAATTATTTTATTCACTTTTTCAAACTTCAGTTAGCGTGCTGTACTGTACTTCTGTGACGAGCAAATTCCCAACAAGTACTTTTGATCAGTTTACTCGTATTGTTTTGTAGAAAATGTTTGTGGTAGAAAATGACAGACACATTGTTAACTATAGCAAAAGTTTTATTTGATTTAATATAGTCAGCACATTAAAGAAAGTACGAAAATGCTCAGATATATAAACTTTGGCTTTCACTTTTCTAGAAAAGATACATCAATATAACTATAAATGATGGTAGTAGTCTGAAAAATCAAAAAAAGTACTACGGAAAATAGATTAAAATAATCTGTTATACTCTTAGCAATGAACCTTCCTAACTTTAGCAGCCAAAAATGCTTTTATTAAAGTATCATAATCTAATGTCGATGAAATATCATTTTCAATGGACAAAATTGAAAGATTGTTCATTCTTTCCCCAGAAAGAGTAGACCTTAGATCAGTTTTTATTATTCTTAATTTAGAAAAACTTCGCTCAGCCGACGCTACCGACGACGGCATTGTAAGAAGTATTCGTAACCCTTTTACATAAACGTCCGCAGATCCAGTTTCAAACAAAAATTTCAGCACGTTCAGAGGCGTTTTCTCGCCTAAAATCAAACAAAGAGAAATCAAAAACTGTTTTTAATTCTGAAAAAAAAAAAAAACTGTTGGAGCCTAAAACCATTATGCATTAACTAACTGAATATTAAATCAAGCTGGTAAAATCTGAATACCTAAAAGGTAAAAGTGTTACGTACCTTTATTTCGGATGAAGTTCTTGATAGAGATCAGCTCTTCGCATAACTCAACTCCTTTGATGACACTGTCATCCCCATGTCAGTGACATCAAAGAAAGGATAGGAGATCTAAGTCTTTGCATTTTACTTGCAAGTCATCTCTATTAGGTAATTCATCAAGTTTAAAAGGAAAACTAAAATTTGATATCTTGTCCTTGAGTTGTTCGAAGCTCTCTTGAACAACCATTTAAGCTGTTTCAAGTGGTATAAAAAATCAACTCTGAAACGCTCTTGGGGATCAATCGTTGCTTCGTCACCGGCCTTATAATCAAACTGCTTCTTCTTCCTTCAAACCCGCGGTGTTTTGAATTTTCCTTCCACTTCTAAATCTTCAGCCAATTCTTTCGCTTACACTAAACAACTAAAAATCCGTTTTCGCGGAAATCCGCCAAAAAGTCCCCAACGGACTTCAAAATAGACACAGCTTGAGGTAAATTCAAATTCTTTGCTAGCGATGTTTATTTTAAACAGGATAACATACCATGCAATCAGTGACAAGAAGACAAAATCTTCTATAGCTTCGATAAGGAATTTGCCTCACTTCTAACTTCATCTGCAGCTGATGCATCCTCATGCAGGTCCCAAAGTGGTTGTCGTATTTGCACAATCTGATATCTTATAGCTTTCAGCGATTCAATTCGTGCTTCCAAGCGAGTTGCACAAAGTTCTTTTAATGTAAAAGAAGGCCTAAATAATGATGATGCCTCATCTGACTGCTACAGTCTCTCTAACAATTTGCTCCAACTTTTTGCCGATGAGCTAAAAACACAAACATTCGCTGAATTGTTCCAAAAAGAGTAACTGTTGGTACTGAGGATTTTGTGGCATTGCTCAGTACCAAGTTTAGGCTATGACAGGTGCATGGTACAAAAAGGCTCTCTTGTTTTTTTTTCTAATTTTTTGTTTGCAGTCCGGGGTGTTTGCCTTTCATATTTGCCCGATTATCACACTCTTGGGCTCTGAAATTAGAAAATCCAAGTCGTAGTCCCGTAGTTTTTTTAAGACGGTTTCCGACAATCCTTTTCCTGAAGTATCAGTTATTTCAATGAAGTGTAGGAAACTTTCGCAAATTTCAACTTTTTGCTCTTTTTTTTCAAAAATATGCCTCAAAACAACAGAAAACTGTTCTTTCCTACTTAAATCGCGTGTGCAGTCGAGAATCAATGCATAGTATTTGGCTGTTTTAATTCTACTTGCTATTTCTTCTCTTACTTTATCTCCCATCAGAATCAATAATTCGTTTTGTATGATTTTTCGTAAGTATGACAGACACCCTTGCTTTTCACTTGACAATACTCTAGATACACGTTCTTTTCTTACAGGATCAAATCAAGCAATTAGTTCAACAAGTCCTAAATAATTTCCATTGTTCATTGGTGTTACATAATGATGTAACACTGCTAGCAGAAACCAACGCGAAAACCAAAACATACGAAATGTAAATAAACAAGCCAGCTCTTGCCACTCACGTTAAAAGAAATAGTTCACTTTCATCCGTTTTCGCCTTGCGAACTTCCCAGTATGGAATACGCCACGTCATAGAGAAAACTGTTTTTTTCTTCTCCCCGGTCGGCAGGTGTCGAAAAGAATGACTCCGTGGGAAAAGATGAAAATTTCCTCACGCGGACTTTGAGGCAACAGCTTTCAAAAAAGAAGTTCGTTAGAGTGACGCTACGCCAGTTGAGCATAAATCACGACGTAACGTTGACGAATTTTTGCGAGAGGGGCTTACCAGTAGAATTCCGCTTGGCATCCAGCCATTTTGCGGACTGGGAAAGACCCAAGGAAAATTAATTTTGGAGATAATTCTCTCTCCCGCCGAATCTGAATTAATTTATGTTGCTATGTCGGAGTAATAATTCATCATCGAAAAAAAACTTTCTGAGATAATAAAAACTGGAATTCGTCTGTGGAATTTAACCCAACAAGCATGATCGGCAATGAAGTGCATTTTAAATCGGTGCAATAAAGTAGAAGGAATTGCGATGTGAAGCAACCCGTGATAACAACGGTCGTCAGAAAATCTTCAAAAAAATATTAATTTCCGGCGTCTGTGATCAGCAAGTGTGACGTCTTGTCATGAGCAAAATGTATACGTGTTTTCTTCGTTCATCAACTTGGCTCGGTTATGCGAGAGTCGATTTCTACAACAATCAGTAGTGCCAAAAAGCGTTGAAGAGGTTTAGCTCTGGTTGTTTTTCAAATTTTTTTGTGAACGTAAATAAGTGAATATATGCAACATTTTTGATAGTCTCACCCACGAGGCCTTTCTGTCAGAAGCATCTGCAGGGCGGCCATCTTAGTCGAATGATGCCTGCCACATTGTGAACTAACAAACTAGCTGGTATCTCCAATTGTGAACTCATCGAGATCATCTAAAATTGTGTGTTGTGCAAGTACTGTTTGAGTGTACGAACTTTATAAATGACTAGCGACCCGGCCCGGCTTCGCACGGGTGCAATGTATATACTAATGTGGGGCAGTGTGGAGTGATTAATAACATGATTAGTCTATACTACAGGATATGTTTGTATGCAATATTTACAGCTGATTTTTCATGAGACAGTACAAACATCTTTTCTTTAGAGTTTATTCTCGAGAGCGCGACACATAACTGGCCGTGTGAGAAACACCCAACGCTCAAATCTAAGCCTGCAACGTTGAATGTTTGACCCTGTCACTTATTAATGGTCATCGCAAAAGATAGCTTTACCAGAAATTGCAGGCGCTTAAACTGAAACGAATCCGATGGTATAAGAGGAATCCGGGGAATTAAAACATCTTCTCCAGTACCACATCCGGTAAGTATTGTGGACTCTATTATGAAAGTTTTAAGGGACTT
The DNA here is from genome assembly GCA_038373885.1 of Cheiracanthium punctorium. Lineage (NCBI taxonomy): Eukaryota > Metazoa > Arthropoda > Arachnida > Araneae > Cheiracanthiidae > Cheiracanthium > Cheiracanthium punctorium. Next base: position 67,169 of record JAWZYV010014361.1, read on the forward strand.
TATTAATAATTGCGTACCGTTACATAATTTAGGCGGATTAAGGTTCCTTAATAAAATAACAGGACAACCTACTTTCAACACCAGTTTATGTGGAGAGAGTCCGCAGACGGGTTCAAAGAATTGGGAATTCTGTGGGAAAATGAATATCATCTTCAACATCGACTACAGTGTCGACCGAGTAGTATATTTTCATCGGTGCATCAATCTTTGAAAGAATCAGGTTATTCACCTTATCTACCTGTTCGTTAGTAGGTGACAGGATAGCTCTTTCTTTGAACCAAGATATAGTCTCTTGTATCAGTCTTACAACTTAGGTTATCAATGTCGGGATAGACACTGTTGACCAATTCTTGAATGTTATTTATAAAAACACAAAGGTTTTGATTGTCTAGGTTAATCCTTCCATTATTTTGTGTTAGATCTCCAATGCCAAATTTGAGCAAGATCTCTGAAAAAAGCCTATTCTCATGTGAAGACAACAAAACTTTCATATTTGTTTTAAGTTCCAGTTTAATGACGTGTGGCCAAAGGTAAGATCTTTTTAATGAGGCATTTATTTCATCAGCACTTGTACCTCTAGTCACAACTGGTAGAATTTGACGAAAGTCACCTGAGAACAAAATTGTACATCCACCAATTGGTGAGTTTTTGCTGCGCAAATCGCGCATTGTTCTATCCAATGCTTCCACGGAACTCTTGTTCGACATGGTGGCTTCATCCCAAACTATTAATGAGCAATCACGCATCAATTTTACCGCACTGCTTTGTTTAGAAATGCTACAGGCAGTGTTAGTATCATTAACAGCAATCTTTAGCGGGAGTTTGAATGTCGCGTGTGCGGTTCGGCCTCCTTGTAAAAGTGTAGCTGCAATTGCACTACTTTGTTCAATTCAAATAACGCTTCATCAAAGACGTTTTGGTCAGATGATGCCACGGCTAATGCTATTTTACCAGTAGATCTTACTTCCGCCAAAAGCAAATTGATTAAAAATGTTTTCCCTATGTCTCCTGCACCATCAAGGAAAAATAATTTCCCTTCATTCTTATCAATTGATGATAGTAACGCAGTGAATACTTTGTTTTGATTGATGTTCAAGCGAGGTTTATCTTGAGCTACAATTTGTATCAGTCTTGATTGATCGTATGATATTTTCTCTTGTGTATTCGGCACTGGTTAAAAGCTGAGTTAGTTATTATTAGTTGGCATCGGCAGACCAAAAATCCTTGAGAGATTTTACCCGAAAAGTAATTGCACTACTTTTGTTCAGTTCAAATAACGCTTCATCAAAGATGTTTTTGGTCATATTGAAACAGCATCGTGCTGTAAAGTACCTTTTATTTTTGTTTTACGCTCTGGAGAACACCGATAGTTGCGTGTGATTTCTTCGAATTATGCAATTTGTGACGTCAAATTGCCGTCACTGCAACCCTTCTGGGGAATCTGATGGGTTGATGGAAGTTTATTATTTCGCTCGTAAAGCAAATTTTTTTATCTAATGCATTTTTTAAGTCGTGACATTAAAATGACGTCAGTTTCGCTCGTGAAATTCAACTTTAATTATTGAAAGAAAAGTAGTTATTTTCATGTTTGAAACTGATCTACTTTTATCGGATATGAACACTTTCATATGTAGATGGCGAGTCACGTGACTCTTTAAATTACAGATTTGATAATCTGATCACGTGAAATAAAACCGCTTATTACAATTATATACAAATTCGTGTGGTTTAACCTGAAAACCTTATTGCGAAGGCGTAAATATTGTCTTTTTCTTTGACACACGTGCATATTATTGTCGTACCGCGATGTATTATACATATAAACCTTCCTCTTCAACCACTCTATCTATTGCTGGAAACTGCATTAAAATCCGTTGAGTAGTTTAAAAGATGTAAGCGAACATCGAGAGGAAGCGACTTCATTTTATACTATGTAAAGATTTAGAGAGAACTGCCAAACATTAAATAACTTAGCGCTGGAGGTTCAGGAAAGACTGTGATGAAATAATGATCAACAGTTGGTAAATATAAATTTAAGGAAAAGTTTTTCAGTTTTTTAAATTTTTGAAGTAAAAATTCTTAAGGCGCAACTAGGGAGTAACTCAGATAGTTTTTCTGACGGAAGTAACGCTCACGTGGTTTTGGAAAAGCGGAAGCTGCCTACGATCAAACCCAACCAGCAGGCGAAAACTACGGTTTAAGAACACGGTGATAGAAAAACATGAAGACATGGAACCTACAATCGAGCCAAACTAGCAGACGAAAACTACATTTCAAGAGCACGGAAACAGAACAATACTTCAAACAAAACCAGCAGAGGAAAACAAAGGTTTAAGAACACAGCCATAGAAAAAGGCAATAATAGACCCTATGTGCATTCGATGCCAACCAACAGGAGAAAACACCAGTTTAGGAACACAGTTAAAGAAAAATACCACAACATAGACATTCTCTCGATTGAAATCCTACGGATAAACGTTTTAAGAAAACAGTGAAAGAATAATAGTCCAACCGTTGCCTACGTAATACTTACACAAGGCCGGGAAAAGGTCGTGTTTTTCAGCAATAAAACGGGCGAAAACTTAGTTCACTAAAATGACCGTTGGGAGCGCTCTGATGACCCTTCAACGTTTGTGTTTTCGGGCTGTTTGAATATAAACAATGAATTTTCGAGACGTTTAAACATTTACCTTATTTGATATTATTTCATATCGTACCTATTCATAATTGCATTGTACGCAAAAATAATTAGGCGTAAATGGGGTACTGCTCTGTACCATATTGCAATTATTCTGATTGCTCTTTAACCCATATATGCCTAGTGTCCCTTTTTTGGGACGACATTTTCGCTATTAGTCGAAAACGTTATTTATTTTTCCTAGCCTTTGTTCATGAGTATTGAGCCTCAACTCAACAAAATATTTTAACATGAGCAAGTAGGATGTTGATATTTCTATTTTTATGCATAATGATTTTAAAAGAAATCATCCCTTGTTCAAGAAGTTGACATCAGAAATTTATCTATTATTTCTGTTATAAGTAAAAATCGAAGAAAGTCGCAAAAATATCCAGGCACAAATGGGTTAAAAGAAAATACCGGATTTCACCGTTTTCCAAAAGATCCCGTTTTAAAAGATAAATGGCGGGTTATTTCTCGCCAAGGAAACAAGGACAAAATGAATAAGCTCTTAAAATTTCATATTTGTATTTCCAATAGTTTTGACTGGTCGTTCATGTGTTTGAATAAGTCAATCAGTTAGGACATATTTTATATAGATAGATAGATAACATGAAATTTAATGCATACGATACATACTTTGACATCCATATCGGTTTGCGTCGTAAACCGATGCGGATTTAAAATTATAAATCAATATAAAGAAATCTAAAGGTACTTTCGAAATATTATCCCAGCGGTCATTCCCGCCAAACTGTTTTTTCGTCAAATATGCTCAAGCGTTTATCTTGGCGAAAAATCGATCGTCTTGGCGTTCCGCCGGGATACTACGTAAGTACCAATCTAAAAATACGAGGAATGGAATAACAAGGCAACGATGAGTTCTTATAGGACCAAAAAGCGCCATCTACATTTTCCCCAGTTTTGAAAGCCGCATTTCCCGGCCTTGTGTGATATTACGTAGGCAGCGGTCCAACACGGACACTTTCTGGATGCTAACCTAAGTTGACCATATTTCTAAACAGTATTTTGGGGACAAATCAAGCATTGTCCTGGAATCCAAGAAAAACTTGGGGACACTCGAAAATATCTTTGGGGACTTATTCGAGGACAGAACATATTACCATGCTAATAGCTCTTTATATCAATTGTGTATTCTTATTTCTAATAAATTAATGAAAGTATTTACAAAAATTTATTTAAACCATAAATATGAAAGGAAAAACATGTTGAAATATTGCAATTTATTCATAATTTAATACTTGGCATAGTATTTGTATTTTTCAAAAGACATTGCTTTTTACATTGGCTCGTTTTGTGATCATTTTTCATGAAACCTTTTACACCCTCTAAAAAAAGTATTCGAGTGCAAGAAAAATTTCGTACTTCAATTTCATATTTAAAGCATGGTTATTCCTGAAAAGTGATTAATCATTAACAAAACTGAAATGGGAAATTTGACTCATAGTCGAATACTTTATTGAATGTCCGTACACGCTACACATACAATGACAACACACGTTTTAAGAGATCGAATTTCATTGTTTCTCTGAGTAGAAGGCGCTTTTAGTTGTTTTATTTTTCTTCAATTTTTTCTGAAAGAAATAAACTAAACGGAAACTTTCGGGGGAAAAAAGTAAAAATCTTTAAATTTGGGGACTTTTCGCGTCCCCAAGAAGTCAAGGTATTTTTAGGGACAAAGTAAAAAATAAAATCTATATTTGGGGACTGTCCTCGAATTTCGAAGACGTATGGTCTCCTTTATGCTACCCCGACATCCAAACGGAACAACGGTTTAGGAACATGGGTATGTAACACCACAAAGAAACAAATACTGGCTGCAAACGGTTTAAGAACAGAATAAAAGAATAACAAATGGACACTACGTGGATTCTAACCCAACCTCAAGACGGAGGCGGTTTAAAACGGGGATGGAACACCACAAAGAAACGGACCCTGGCTGCAATCAATCCTAACCAATAAACAGAACCTGCAGTTTAAAAACACGGATGCAGAATAATAATTTGAAACCTACCAACAGACGAAATCAACGCTTAAAAACACTGTGATAGAAAAACACACAAAAAAATGTACACTACCTGCATTCGAACCCAACAAACAGAGGAAAACATCAGTTAACGAACACAGTTAAAGTATAATACTAGACTATGGACATTCCCCTAATTCAAACCCAACCTCCAGAAGGAACAATGGCATAAGAAAACACTTAAAGAATAATACTACAACATGGACACTTCCTGGATTCTAACCCAATTTCCAGACGGAACAACGGTTTAAGAACACAGGTAACGAACACCACAAAGAAACAAACCCCGGCTGCAAACGATTTCAGAACACAGTTAAAGGATAATACATGGACACTCTCTGGATTCTAACCCAACCTCCAGACGGAACAACGGTTTAAGAACATGGGGATTAGCACCACAAAGAAAATGAATCTGGCTGTAACTGAATCCAACATCAAAGAAGTTTTACTTCAATCGCGCGTAAAGATTACACGCACACTCTTTTTTTAAATTTCATAATTGTGAGTAATTTCATATTTCATACTTTTACAAAAAAAAAATATGTTGCTATTTCACACTTCAGAGTTTTCTAATTGAAGTATGCTGGCAGAGTTTTTAATTTTTTTAAATGATATCAGTTTGATATTTGTGTCGATAATATGCCCATTAAAGTTTTTCATTTTTGGTCAACTAAAGTTTAATTTTAATAATCGGCATTTTGGACAGTTTAAAATGAATTTTTTAATTGGCATGTTATCTCAATGTGTGATAATTGAATCTCATTTGTAGTCCATTAATTATTAAACTTTTTCATATTCAGCTTAACTAGATTTTTACTATGTTCAGTTTAGGACAATTTTAAATGACTTTCAATTGTCACAACATTCAAATAAGTGCTGAGGTATTATTATTATTCTTGCTTGAAGGTATATTTGATTTTGGGGTTTTAATTTCTATGTTATTATTCAGGTGTCAGAATTGAATTTGAATTTAACCCATTTGTGCCTGGATATTTTTGCGACTTTCTTCGATTTTTACTGATAACTGAAATAATAGATAAATTTCTGATGTCAACTTCTTGAACAAGGGATGATTTCTTTTAAAATCATTATGCATAAAAATCGAAATATCAACATCCTACTTGGCCATGTTAAAATATTTTGTAGAGTTGAGGCTTAATACTCATGAATAAAGGGTAGGAAAAATAAATAACGTTTACGACTAATAGTGAAAATGCCGTCCCAAAAAAGGGACACTAGGCATAAATGGGTTAAGTATTATTTGCTGTAGTTGTTTTTCATATGTGTTTAGATTTTAATTTGAATTTTAAGTGTTTTGATTAGTGTTATTGTTTTCGAATATATATTCAGGTTTTAATTTGAATGTTAAGTGTTATCGGGCGTTATTAATTTTCATATATGTGTTTAATTAGAATCGAAAAATTTAAATTGAGAATAATGTTTGTTTCAAAGCTTAACACTTTATCAGGCAGTGGTAAAATACTTACCACCTACGGTCTATTAAATACAGAAATCAATTGTCATTAGTGAATTTTCTGATTTTTGTTCAGTTATATTGAATGTATATATATTTTTTCCATACGTCTAGATTCTAAATAATATTTGGCTTATGAACTTTTCTTTCATTCCCAATTTTAAGGAAAGCTCAAATAATTACTCGAAAATTGAGCATAAGAATCATCACTTTTAATTATATTATAAGATTTCCCAGATCTGCACAAAAGGACAGACTTGGTGTCGCCTTTTCAACAGACTTGGTGTCGCCTTCCTTGGTGTCGCCTTTTCAACAGACTTGGTGTCGCCTTCCTTGGTGTCGCCTTTCCAGTCGCCTTGGAGCCGCTCCTTCAAAGAGCGCCGAAATTCATCGCGTCTACGTGACCAGGACCTGAAGGTGCCTTCTAGCAGAGATGTACAGGCGCCATGTACGGACCAATTGGGAATCCTTGAATCCACCCCCGTCTTTAGAGATATCCAATAAGGAATCTATGAAAAGATGAGGGAGGGGAGAAGAACCGGAGGAGAGCCCCGGAGTTGGGGAGTTCGAGCCAAGAGCTGAGGAGGTGAGGTCGAGAGAGAAGGCCTCCGCCGACACATTTTTGAAGTCCGATCGATGGACTGTAGGGCGCTGCCCTGTGAAAGGACTGGTCTTCTATTGAAAGCCCTATGGACTCTGATTTACTTGTATACAACATCCTATTTAATCAAGATTGTTTTAAAATTGTAAATAAATAAATTATTATCCTGTAAACGGAACTTAGCAGTAATTCTCAACGCTATCATTCCACACCCAAGACGTTACAATATTGTTACGAATTTTCGGGGCAACCCGCTGCTCTGGGGCTTAAAATAGTTTAAAATTCGTATTCTACGCTTCAAATAGATAAATTTTGCTTTTCGTTGCATCAAAATCGGCCAATTAGAACCGGAGATATGGAGGTTTCGGTTTGCCATTGCTTTTCAATGGAGGTTCAAGAAAACTTGAGAAATATTAGTCCTAGGGCTTCGATCTCTTCACATTTGAGGACTTATTTTTGGCGCCAAATTCGGCGATATTTCGCCAAAAGTCGCCAAGCTTGGCGACTTTTTGGTCATTTGGTGCGATTTTCCCAAGGGGGCCTGGAAGTTGTTTTTCCTGCATTAAAAACGCATAATAACCTAACATTTCTCTTCTATGACGTAATCAGAAGACCCGCTTTATCTGGAATCTTTTAGGAATATACTTTTCTAGAAACTGCTCGCAGCTTCTGCCTCCTCTATAAATTCCAGCGCGCTGCCCCGACAGTTCAGTGCGAGTTGAACGCTCAATGTGTGAAGAGCTCTCAGTACGCTTGTTTTGTGCTATAGAAGCTGTGTTTTAGCTTGCTTTGTGAAGCTGTTTTTAAAGTGCTGTGGGTAAATTCTTCATTGCTGTGTCTTAAGGGATTGTGTACGATATCCCTTGAATATTTCCACTGAATTTTTGCCTGTGAAAGTGACTTATTTTGTGTGAGAAATACAGCATTTGTGAGAGCTTCTGTTCTAAGCGGATTGTTAAAAGCACGCTACTGCTAGATTGTGCTTGTGAATTGTGTACAGCTGATTGTTCTACGAAGTTCTAGAAGCAATAAAGTTTGTGTTCCATCCTGAGAAGTGACTTTTTACTTGAACATTTTACATCAACTGGACTTTAGAAGGACGAACCCCTGGAGTAGCAGAGTAATTCCGCAACATTTGGTGTCAGGAGTGGGGTTCGTACAGACTCTTTTATTCTCGGACTGGACTTTTTAAAATCACACAAATTTAATTTAGACTTTAAGAATAATGAGCTTCGTTCAGAATCAGAAGAAATAGCTGCGTTCGATATTAGAAATGAAACTGCTTTGCCTGTTCAGCAAATAATAGCCCAGACTGATATCACTCTACCTCTATTCAATAATTCTACTCTATTCAATAATTTCTGGAACAGTAAAAGAAAGCAATAAATTCCGTTTTGGATTAATCGAACACCCAAACAATAGTGATTCCGTCAGAGGAGTACTTGTGGGAGCAACACTTGTGGACTTGTCGAGAACAGAAATTCCAGTTAGAGTAGCAAATGTGACGGACAAGTCGAAGGTGATAAAGAAAAATGAAGTGTTGGCGACGTGCACTCCTGTTACCTGCATTAATAAGAACATTAGCCAAACGACAGCTAAATCTTTCGAGTGCCTCACGAAGGAATTATTACAAGATGTGGAGTTAACGGCAGAACAGAGAAGCGCTGCAGAGAAAGTAATAGCTGAATTTGAAGACCTCTTCTCTCGTACTTCCGGTGACTTTGGTCGTACGAAGTTAACGCAACACAGGATAGATACAGGCAGCCATTCTCCCATCAAGCAACATCCTAGGCGGCTGCCGTTTTCTAAGCAAGAAGAGGTGGGCAGACTTTTAGAGGAGATGCAGCGTGATGACGTCATCAAGCCATCGACTAGTCCGTGGGCCTCGCCGATTGTTTTGGTGCGAAAGAAAGATGGTTCCACCCGGTTTTGCGTTGACTACAGACGTCTGAATGACATTACCAAAAAAGACAGCTACCCTCTTTCCAGGATAGACGACACATTGGACACTTTATCGGGAAATGAATGGTTCTCCACTCTGAATGTCAAGAGTGGCTACTGGCAAGTAGAAATCCATCCCGATGACCGTGAAAAGACTGCGTTCACCACGGGACAAGGATTGTGGCAGTTCAAAGTTATGCCTTTTGGACTCTGGAACGCACCGGCTACATTCCAGCGTCTAATGGAGACAGTGTTGAGAGGACTTTTCTACGAAGCATGTCTCGTTTATTTGGACGATATCATCATCGTCGGAAAGACTTTCGAAGAGCATCTCGAGAACATTCGAAAGGTACTGCAGAAATTAAAAGAGGCAAACTTGAAACGAAGTCCATCGAAGTGCAATTTGTTTCGACGGGAAGTAAGTTATCTCGGGCACATAGTATCCGCCCACGGAGTCCGAACCGATCCCGAAAAGACGTCCGCAGTCAATAACTGGAGTCGTCCGGAGGATGTCCATGACTTACGAAGTTTTCTCGGTCTGTGTACTTACTATCGAAAATTCGTGAAGGGTTTTTCTCAAATTACAAGACCTCTTCACATATTGACAGAGACTGGACAGAAATATCTATGGACTGAGGAATGTGAGGACGCATTCAACGAACTGAAGACGGCTTTAACATCTTCGCCGATCCTGTCGTGTCCTCACCCTGACAAGCCATTTACCCTGGACACAGACGCAAGTAAGGAGAGTGTTGGAGCAGTTTTGTCCCAGGAGATAGATGGCCAAGAACACGTCATTTCTTACTGGAGCAAATGCCTTTCAAAATCAGAACGTAACTATTGTGTTACGAGAAAGGAACTTCTTGCTATCATTAAGGCCGTAGAGCAGTTCCATCATTACCTGTACGGCCGAAAATTCCTGCTCCGAACGGACCATGCCTCTTTAACCTGGCTTCTAAATTTCAAGAATCCAGAGGGCCAAATAGCCAGGTGGATACAGCGATTACAAGAATATGACATCGAGATACGTCATCGGAAAGGGGCATCTCATAGAAATGCAGATGCTTTGTCAAGAAGGCCTTGTATAGACAGCTGTCACTATTGCTCCAGGGCAGAGAAAAATTACCATCTGAAACATCCCGTTGTCCGCCAAGTTACATCATCGGTACCATGCCAAGATCCCTGGAGTGACGAAAATGTTCGGGCGGACCATTTAGCAGACAGCGACATCAAACCTATTGTGGAATTTATGGAAAAATCCAGCGCTAAGCCCAGTTGGCAAGAAATATCATCTTACAGTCCGGCAACAAAGCAGTACTGGGCTTTGTGGGATTCTCTTCGCCTGAGAAATGGAGTCCTGTATCCTAAATGGGAGTCGGACGACGGTAAGATGCTCCGACGGCAGTTAGTACTCCCTCGTTCGAGGATTCCGAAGGTTCTAGAAGAACTTTATAATGGCTTAATTGGAGCCCATTTTGGCGTAATAAAGACCCTGCAGAAAGTTCGAGGCGACGTCGAAAAGTGGTGTCAAGCTTGTGACGCCCGTAAAGGCCCGAAGAAACGAAGCCGTGGAAGACTACATCGTTATAATGTAGGAGCGCCTTTTGAGAGGATTGCCCTCGACATCCAGGGACTTCTTCCGCGAACCTCGGGTGGCAACAAATACATCCTAGTTGTCGTTGACTACTTTTCTAAATGGCCCGAAGCGTTTCCTATTCCCGATCAAGAAGCTACGGCCGTAGCAGAGGTATTGGTGCAAGAATGGATTTCCAGATATGGAACCCCTTTGCAACTTCATTCCGACCAACCCAGCAAACACACAACTGCCCGCAAAATGCCGGCCGGGTACCTGTCGTGCTGGCAAAGTGCCGTCTACCCGGAGCAAGGTAGATTGCCTTCGTCTGGAAGTCACTGGAGTGCCAGTGTCTGAAAAGTGCATATTCGCCAGTACATAACTAGTAACGGCGAACTGCCATGTGTCTATGACATGCACAGAAAAGTTAACGGCGTGGTACTGCTTAAAATGTACCGGACCAGCACTATTTGGCAGTAATGGGCCTGTATATATTTCGTAGTGTTGGCATAAAATTTCGTTATTTTAATTAAATAATATTGTTTCACATTCATACTGTGTAGAAGTGTTAGGGGATATAAGTTCCGGGCACCCAAAGGCAAGGGTCACTGCTAAGATTTTTTTTTCTTTTTTTTGAGGGAGGGGTGTAAGGGGAGAAGTTCATATTGTGCCTTCAAATATTTTAGTACTAAAAACTAAAATAATACAAACGAGTTCAGTATGCTATAAAAATGTTTACTACAGCGACAGTGAAACCCCCACTATGTACAGAATTGGGGTACAATTCTGTACATAGTGGGGTGAAGTACGAGGTGAATTTTATTCTTAAAATTTTTATAATTTATATTAATTTTTTACAATTTTGCTAAACTTTTCCTGAAAAACATATTTGCAGACTTTTTCTACGTTAAGCTCCTGTAGTTATTTTGTTAATGAGCCAGTATTTTCATGTAATAGTCAAAAATAGAATGTACGCAATGGGGCTCATTTAGGAATTATATTTACTTTATTCTATATTTCTATTCCCAAAAATCGAACTGTTATCTTTTTATTTGGCAGTAAATGTTTATGAAACGCGAAGTTAAATATTAGTGGTTTGGTGAGGTGGGTCTGTGACGAAGTTCACATATTTTTCGCGTCTTAAAATAATGTTCCTATGTTTCGTCTTTCAAAATCAAAATTTCGTATTCCGTATTAATTTCTCTCTCCACTTTGCTTTTCTGCTTGATACCTTCACACTAACACTTCGCGTTTGCGGTTTTTATTCTAAATTAATTTCGCTTTAGCATATGCTGTGTAAATTCTTGGTGCCTCCCGGTCGTACGCCTTTGCTGTTCTCACGGGGTTGTAGGCTTATGTATTGACTTTCGCCAAATTCTGGCACTTCTGTCTTGGCGTTAATCATTTAATCCGTTTGCTTCAAATTTTTATATTGTTTACGCCTACCGGACGGTGGTTGTCACGTGGGGCAGTGGCTTATGAGTGCTCATATTTTATTCGCAAACATGTAAACAGCTGACAGTTTTGTAGGAAGATTTAAGTACAATTCTTAATAGCTCTCCGTCAGAGGAGGTTGTGTTCGTTTTTTATGGAACTCCGCAATGCCGTGTGGCCGGAACGATTAGATATATTCTTGGTTTTATTTTCTACTAATGCAATGTACTGTACGTAATTGAAGTTGTTTCCTTTAAGACTGGATGATACCTCCAATAAATGTAGCTCCTCAGAATTCGAGTTGTTTTCCTGTTTTAAGTCTTCAGCATAACTCAAGGATTTTATTAATTACACTATACGTCACGTAAACGGCCGAGAGAATGTTTTCTTAATCCACCTCCGACAACTCGCCCATAGGGTCTGTCGCCAAGCTATTTTCTGCTTCAGTGATATTTTGAAAATTGGCGAATTACATTCCAACGGAAATGGCAACCCCTCTCGAATGCCATTTTGTGAACTGTGAATGTGAAGAAGTACCCCTTTTTGGGATCTCAAGGTTTTAAAGTTTTAGCGGTTTCATGGATTTACATCTTTTCAAAGTGTTTAATTGGTATTTAAATACTGTTCCAGACTAACAAGATCTCATCGTTAGGAATAGTTACTTTAATAACACTATTTCAACGGTGAGATTTTTGTTAGTTCACATTTGCATGCCTTGGATTTGGATTTAACTGGGATAATGCCCTGGATTAATTAGAAAATAACAGGTAAATTTTTACTTACACTGTTTTTAATATACAAAATCTCATTGCATATTATAGTGTATAAAAGTATTTTCCTTCAAAAAATTTGAGTCATATAGGTACAACAGGTATATAGAAATGTCTTTTCAGAATAGCTAACATAAAAAAAATCATTTGATCAAAACAAAATGTACAATAAAGCAAAATGTTACTCTAACGTTATGTGTAACCATATATATATTGTTGCGGAATTACTCTGCTACTCCTGAGGTTCGTCGTTCTAAAGTCCAGTGCCTTTTGAGAGGATTGCCCTCGACATCCTGGGACCTCTTCCGCGAACTTTGGATGGCAACAAATACATCCTAGTTGTCATTGACTACTTCTCTAAATGGCCCGAAGCGTTTCCTATTCCCGATCAAGAAGCTACGACCGTAGCAGAGGTACTGGTGCAAGAATGGATTTCCAGATATGGAACCCCTCTGCAACTTCATTCCGACCAAGGAACGAACTTTACCTCTGCAGTCTTTAAAGGACTATGCCAACTTCTCGGAATGGACAAAACCCAGACTACGCCTTTACACCCACAATCCGACGGCATGGTGGAGCGGTTCAATCGCACAATTTTAAACAACCTCTCGCTTCTGGTATCTAGGAATCAAGAGGACTGGGACAAGAAACTCCCCCTCTTCCTGCTGGCCTATAGGAGCGCCGTCCATGAGACTACCGGCTTCACACCTTCCCAGATGCTGTTCGGCAGAGATCTTCGTCTTCCCGCCGATCTAGTGTTCGGCCGCCCTCCAGATGCGCCTTCATCGCCAGAGGAGTGCGTGGAAAACCTTTGGGCACGGTTTGAAGATGTGCATCATTTTGCTTTCGGCCGTACAGGTAATGATGGAAGTGCTCCACGGCGTTAATGATAGCAAGAAGTTCCTTTCTCGTAACACAATAGTTACGTTCTGCCTTTGAAAGGCATTTGCTCCAGTAAGCAATGACGTGTTCTTGGCCATCTATCTCCTGGGACAAAACTGCTCCAACACTCTCCTTATTTGCGTCTGTGTCCAGGATAAATGGCTTGTCAGGGTGAGGATACGACAGGATCGGCGAAGATGTTAAAGCCGTCTCAGTTCGTTGAATGCGTCCTCACATTCCTCAATCCATAGAAATTTCTGTCCAATCTCGGTCAATTTGTGAACAGGTCTTGCAATTTGAGAAAAACCCTACACGAATTTTCGATAGTAAGTACACAGACCGAGAAAACTTCGTAAGTCATGGATATTCTCCGGACGACTCCAGTTCTTGACTGCGGACGTCTTTTCGGGATCGGTTCGGACTCCGTGGGCGGATATTATGTGCCCGAGGTAACGTACTTCCCGACGGAACAAGTTGCACTTCGACGGACTTCGACGCCTGTGTCGCCCGTAAAGGCCCGAAGAAACGAAGCCGTGGAAGACTACATCGTTATAATGTAGGAGCGCCTTTTGAGAGGATTGCCCTCGACATCCAGGGACTTCTTCCGCGAACCTCGGGTGGCAACAAATATATCCTAGTTGTCGTTGACTACTTTTCTAAATGGCCCGAAGCTTTTCCTATTCCCGATCAAGAAGCTACGACCGTAGCAGAGGTACTGGTGCAAGAATGGATTTCCAGATATGGAACCCCTCTGCAACTTCATTCCGACCAAGGAACGAACTTTACCTCTGCAGTCTTTAAAGGACTATGCCAACTTCTCGGAATGGACAAAACCCAGACTACGCCTTTACACCCACAATCCGACGGCATGGTGGAGCGGTTCAATCGCACAATTTTAAACAACCTCTCGCTTCTGGTATCTAGGAATCAAGAGGACTGGGACAAGAAATTCCCCCTCTTCCTGCTGGCCTATAGGAGCGCCGTCCATGAGACTACCGGCTTCACACCTTCCCAGATGCTGTTCGGCAGAGATCTTCGTCTTCCCGCCGATCTAGTGTTCGGCCGCCCTCCAGATGCGCCTTCATCGCCACGACTCGCTACGACACGAAGGCTACGGGACACGAGTTCAACGCAGGTGACAAAGTTTGGCTATGGAATCCTACTCGACGGAAAGGCCTGTCTCCCAAGCTGCAATCGCCGTGGGACGGTCCTTACACAGTCCTAAACTGGCTGAATGACGTCATCGTACGGATTCGTAAGTTACCAAACTCGAAGCCAAGAGTTGTACATTACGATCGGCTAGCCATCTACCTTGGTTGTAATGAGCTCAGACCATGGTCACTATGGCGTAATTCCTCTTTTCTTTCATCTCTCATTTCTTTCCTGTCTTCCCTTCTCTTCCTTTTTCCTCAACTCTCATTCAGTCACTACTTACACCATGTTTAGTGTACATATTTGTAATATATTAGTTTTCTTTAATGCGTATTTGTTTATTATGTTTATGATTTATTACAGTGTAATTATTTATTATGTTGATTATTTATTTATTAGAGTGCATTTGCTTACTGTGTTTATTGATTATTTGCTTAAATTATGTTGTTAAGATTTGGTTAAAGGTTGGACACTGTATATTTGTGTGACCTCCTAACCGGGGATTGTACTGCCCGGGACGTGCAGTCCTTGGGAAGGGGGCAATGTTACGAATTTTTGGGGCAACCCGCTGCTCTGTGGCTTAAAATGGTTTAAAATTCGTATTCTACGCTTCAAATAGATAAATTTTGCTTTTTGTTGCATCAAAATCGGCCAATTAGAACCGGAGATATGGAGGTTTCGGTTTGCCATTGCTTTTCAATGAAGGTTCTAGAAATCTCGAGAAATATTAGTCCTAGAGCTTCGATCTCTTCACATTTGAGGACTTATTTCTGGCACCAAATTTAGCGATATTTCGCCAAAAGTCGCCAAGCTTGGCGACTTTTTGGTCATTTGGCGCGATTTTCCCAATGGGGCCTGGAAGTTGTTTTTCCTGCATTAAAAACGCATAATAACCTAACATTTCTCTTCTATGACGTAATCAGAAGTCCCGCTTTATCTGAAATCTTCGAGGAATATACTTTTCTAGAAACTGCTCGCAGCTTCTGCCTCCTCTATAAATTCCACCAGCGCGCTGCCCCGACAGTTCAGTGCGAGTTGAACGCTCAATGTGTGAAGAGCTCTCAGTACGCTTGCTTTGTGAATTGATAGTGCTATAGAAGCTGTGTTTTTGCTTGCTTTGTGAAGCTGTTTTTAAAGTGCTGTGTGTAAATTCTTCATTGCTGTGTCTTAAGGGATTGTGTACGATATCCCTTGAATATTTCCACTGAATTTTTGCCTGTGAAAGTGACTTATTTTGTGTGAGAAATACAGCATTTGTGAGAGTTTCTGATCTAAGCGGATTGTTAAAAGCACGCTACTGCTAGATTGTGCTTGTGAATTGTGTACAGCTGATTGTTCTACGAAGTTCTAGAAGCAATAAAGTTTGTGTTCCATCCTGACAAGTGACTTTTTACATCAACTGGACTTTAGAACGACGAACCCCAGGAGTAGCAGAGTAATTCCGCAACAATATATTGTGGCGTTTAATTCCATGCACAAGCAGCAGGTAGTTTTCCGACTTTGTGCATAATTAATGTATTCTCCTGCAAAATTTCTATGTTTGTTTAGTACTTGTTTCTCCAATTTTCACGTAGGATATTACAGTAGAGGGAAAATATATGAATTAATTCTAAAAAATGGGCCAGAAAAATTCCAAGTAATTTCGACTCTCTGCACATACCCTCGCCTTATAAAGGGTTAAGGAGATCATGAGGATCTGAGTGGGGATCTCATACTTAAAATGTCATACATATATAATCAAGAAAACTTTTTATTGTCTTTGTCATTTTAAAATTGTCAATAAAAACAAAATTTAGAATTTGAGGTATCCGATCGATTGTTTTTCCTGATTTAGTCTATTTTAGGTAAATTTTCCTTTTCAGCTAGAAAATTAATACGTTCAGAGTCATAAACTTTACCAGGCGAGTGTAAGCAAAATAAGTGATCCTTTTCTTTCAGAAATTTAGGAATTTAGTGCCTAGGTTGACATTACGCAGTGTACAAAATTGAAGTTTTAACCGTTGGGGTGCCTTTTTTTCACCATCTATATTCTTTGGGGATAACTTGAACCACAAGTTATCAATTGGTTTTATTTTTTATACAAAGTTTCATTTGTCCCTCGGAAAGCCATTTGGTTCTGGGCAAAAAATTGCGTTATGGCAAGAAGTCGTTTAAGAACATTTTGCAATCGTTCTTTTTCTAGGGCAATTATTTTCTGGTTTTCAGCATCGATTGTTTTACCTGTGCTCAGTCACTTTTCCGCCTCTACCCATTTTTCATAGCATTTTAGGTAAGTAGAAGAAGTTTCATGACGATTCAGTATAGTTCGAATGTGCCTCCAGTCACAGTTTCCACTTTGATCTGATAAAGTTTTATTGGAACTTACAGTACTAAATATCTTACAACAGAAACAGTAAACACTATTGTTTTGTCGAGAATACAATAGCCAACGCCTCTTAACTCTTCACGTAACCTAAGGTCTGCCTTCAGGCAGTGGCGGATCCAGAAATTCTATTTTGGGAGGGTCTAAATTTTGAAAAAAGCTTATTTCACCCAAACAAAATATACAATAAAGCAAAATTTTAGTCTAAACCAATGTAAAAACATTTGGGATGGGCTAAGTGACTAAAAAAGATTACTTTACACATTCAAAGTGCATAATGAAGCAGAATGTTACCTTTTAGCAATCTCTTTTGGGGGGAACTGAAACCCCCTAGCCCCTCGCGTTAATCCGCTACTGCCTTTATGTCGGTCGCCATTGCAAGCCGACGCGACAGACCGACTAAACACGTGATAGAAGACTCAATTATCTACATTTGTTCAGTTCAGTCAAAACAATGGAGCGAAATGCTTCTTGAATCTAGTCTCTTTACTGAACCTTCAAGCAAAATTTATTTGTTAAACTAAAAACTCATTCAAATGGTAATTTGTATACATAAATATTTAAATCTTACCACTTATTTTTTAAACATTTTTCTCATTTCGGCGTCTCTCTCAAAGAAAAAAACGTGTGCGGTCGCACACGTCTTAGGCCGGCCCTGACTAGAACACTTGATTCAAGCTTGCATTAAGCTTACACACTTGAAATTTTCAAGCTTAATTCAAGATTATTGACTTGATAAATCAAGCTTGCTGCATGTTTGCTGTGCTGTCTGGGAAACTTCATCTTCGAGCTTTAATCGATACTGGATCTAAATACTCCTATGTTTTAAAATCAACAGTAGAATCCTTAGGAACAAGATCAGAAGCTCATAAAAAATTAACGCATGTTGTGTTTGGAGGAAAGAAATCTGATATGAATCATAAATGTTGAGAATCTGCATACTGGTTATAGCTGCAAGATTCCTTTTTTTAGATCAGCCTACAATTTGTGGATCTGTTCCTAGTCTCCAGAAAGGACCTTGGATATCAGAATTAGCTGGAAAGGGAATTCATGTCACAGATGTTGATTGTGTCAACCCGCAGATTGATCTTTTAATAGGCTCAGACTTTGCTGGAAATATTTATAATGGAAAAATAAAAAAATTAAGTACAGGCATTTTTGCCATGGAAACACTGCTCGGATGGGTTTTGATGGGTAAACCGCCAACAACTGTAGGTAAAAATTCTATTGCTGCTGTAGTTACCTCCCTCTTAATTCACAATCAAGATATCAGAAACCTCTGGGAATTAGAAGCCATTGGCATTACTGATCCCTTTGAATTGAAATCTAGAAGTGAGATTGATAAGGTCGTAAACGATCATTTTATTGCAAATTTAAGAAAAGATGCTGAGGTTTGAATGAAATGCTGAGTGAAATTGCCATGGGTACATGACAAAAATCTTCCTGAGTATATAGCTGAAAGAAGACTAGAAAAAACAACAACTAAGTTAAAAATGGAAGGAAAATATGATGCATATAATAATGTGTTCGAGGAGTGGTTAAAAGAAGATATAATTGAAAATATACCACTTGGAGAACTATCTAAATCTGGTTGCTACTTGCCACATAGAAGAATTTTCAAGAAAAAATCAACAACTAAGGTTAGACCAGTTTTCGACGCATCAAATAAGAGAAAGGATTTCCTTCACTCAATGATTTCCTTGCAAAAGGACCTAACAACTTAGAATTAATACCGTCATTGTTAGTAAGATTTAGAGAAAAAAAGAATAGGTGTTATATCTGACATAAAAAAGGCCTTCTTACAGATAAGCATTGCCGAAGATGATCGAGATTATCGATCGAAGATGATCGATTTCTGTGGTGGAAGGATAGTGGAGTAAAGAAACTCAAGTTTTTAGGCACTGCAGAGTAGTTTTCGGAGTTACCTGTAGTCCGTTTATTCTTGGAGCAGTCATTCGTGATCATCTAGAGAATACATGCATAGAACGCAAAGAAATTGCTGAAAAATTATTGAGATCATTTTATGTTGATAACTGCGTCACTTCATTGGACACAGAAAGTGAAACTCAACATTTTATAGAAATCTCTACACAATTAATGTAAAATGCTAAATTTGAATTGAGAGGCTGGGAGTTTACCAATTTTAATGTATCAACTCCAGAACTAGAAATATCTCATGTCTTAGGAGTACTGTGGAATCGAAGAACTGACAGTTTATCTTGTGAAATTAATTTAGGGCCTGAAATGACGGAACCATTTATACGAAGAAAGTTATTTTCTATTGCACAAAGAGTTTTTGGGCCGATTGGGTTTTGTTGCCCTGTAACATTGTATCCAAAATTACTTCTTCAAGAAAGTTGAAAATCAAAACTTGTTTGGGATGATGAACTGTCAAAAGATGTAACTGAAAAGTTTAAGAAGTGGTTCAAGGATCTACATCTTTTGAAATTTGTAGAAATTCCAAGATATATGTCAGTAGAAAACTGTGTATCCATCAGCCTGCATACTTTCTGTGACGCATCTGAACTACCTTATTCTACTGTCATATTCTTGAGGAGTGAATGTGAAAATCAAGTCTCACTGCAACTGGTGATTGCTAAATCAAGAATCGTACCACTGAAAGCAATGTTAGTTCCTAGACTAGAGTTAATGGCGTGTATATTAGGCGTACGTCTTTCTGATATGGTGAAAAAGGCTTTAAGTATCCAAGATATTGAAGAATATTATTGGACAGATTCAACTTCAGTGTTGTATTGGATAACTCATGATGATACATGGACTGTGCTTGTAAAAACCCGAGTTAAGGAGGTAAGAAATCTCACGGATCGAACAAAGTGGCGACATGTACCAGGCACTGGAATCCTGCTGACTTGCCATCAAGAGGTTGTTCAGCGAAGAAACTAATAGAATCACATCGGTGGGAGGGTCCTCAGTGGCTGAAGTTGTCGAAAAATGAATGGCCTCATTTTACCCCAAATGATGATGAAGAAAGCGTTGACACGGAAAGGCGCAAGATAGCTCTAACAGCACTAAATAATGTCAACGATTTGTCTTCAAAAGATGTTAGCTACTTTTCGAAATACACTAAAATTTTAAGAATGATCGGGTGGATGTACAGGTTTGTAGAAAATTCCCGAAAGAAAGGAAAAGAAGGAGAGCTTAAAGTTCATGAGCTAGAAAGTCAGATACTGAACAAGAAAATATCCCTACAACTCTTCACGAGATATTGAAAGAGAGAGTTACCAGAAGTGGTCGAGCTACAAAAGTGCCTTCTAGATTCAAGGACTTTGAACTTTAAATGAACTTTTATGTTAAATTTTAGTTTAGATAAATATGTGTTCTGATAAAAATCCTGTTATCAAAAAGTGGGAGTATGGTAAGTATAGCATTGTTCATATGCATTTGCCAGTGTAGTTTTTATTTTCCCTTTAGTTTTGCTTTGAGTGGCAAACTAAAGGGGTTATTATTATTATTTTTTTTGGTAGAATAAACTTGTCCTTTTATTTTGGTTGTGTTAAAACATTTATTGAGATTATTTAAGTAAAAATGAGTTAATGAATGGACCAAATGGTGAACATTTAATGTCGTATCTGAAAACTATTGATCAAGGCGATGCAATATTTTTAGACACTCGTGGAAAACAATGTACAGCTATTTCTTGTGTAGCTATAACTTATTTCTACAAAAAAGACAGAGACAGTTGGAATTCATATGATAGCGATTTTATCTTACACACAGTCGATCAGTTGCATATAACTTCTAAAAATGCAATTATTCGAGAGATAAAAGCTAGTTTTGATTATCTTAATTTTGATGAGGTTTTTAACACAGTTGATTTATATGACAATACATTTAGTTTTTTTGAAGACATTGAAATGAATAGTAGTAATGAAAATATAAAACATATACAGGAGGGTATTTGTACAGTAAATAATTTGATTAAATCTTTACATTCTTTTTTTGAGATGAATAAATACACAACAGGTATTTTTACATGCAACAGCTATACATTTGCTGTTATAAAATTTAAACTAAAGTAGTATTGTTTTGATTCACACAAGCGAAACACACAAAATGTAAGTATGAAAAGATTAGACCATGCAGGTAAGAAACAGTACTAATTCTTTGAAGATGTTTTAATAATAGTGTAAAAAGTCTTACACTATTATTAAAACTGTGTAATAATAGTGTAAGACTTTCCCTTATTTGCTTCATATTTTCCCTTATTTGCTTCATAGTAATAGAGTTTTCGAATTAGAAATAAGAAAATAGAATGTATAAGGATGAGTTGGCATGATTTAGCACAATTCCCTTATATGAATCTACGTTTTGCCTTTGTCATGATTAAAAAAGCATTTAAAGCTTAACTTCTGTTTGTAATTCTTGAAATGATACACATTTTCATTACTTTCATTCCACATTGAGCTTCCATGAAAAAGTTTACTGTTTTTACTTCTACGTATTTTTATTATCTTCTGTTCATACCCCTAAAAAGTAATGATATCGCCAGACAAAACCCCTTAACGTATTAAAAAAATTGTAATTTTAAAGTAACCTATTTCTCTTTAACCTTCCACTGTACAATAATACAGAAAAAGAAAAATTGAATGTGCAATGCAACTATCTTAGAAATGAAGTTCATACAAATATTGTCTATACAATCTTAAAAAAAAAAGAAAGAAAGAAAGAAAATTTTCACAAAAGTGAAAAATTCAAAATATAAATACAATTCATGAGATTCATTTTAAATTATATTAAAAATAGTGTTCCTAGTAAAACTGTCCAAGAAATTTGCACATGCAGGGTTCGATGATGACGAAATTTGGGCCAATTTTACGGCTGTTTCATAAAATTACAGTCGATTGAAACGGCCCTTTCACAAAAATAAAATCGATAAAAATCCTTCATTGGCAGTTTACCTTATATTTTAAATAGTTTTGTAAATTACTTAAAAAAAAAGAGATTTTCACAAAAATTATGAAAATTCACAAAAACAGATATTGAAATTCACAAAAACATACATTGAAATTCACAAAAATAAACTGTTTTCACAAAAATGGGACCCTGGAAAAAATTCCTGGATCGACCCCTGACATGTTTAATTGCATTGTATGCTGTGCCATAAATGTAGACATCAACAGCAGAAACTAGGCAAGCATAAACTTATATTGACTGACCACTGTATTTTAGGATAAACTTATTTTTAAAAATGTTAGCACAATAATGATTCCACTAAGTCTCATTTGCTTTATCAGCAGTACTGTTATTCTCAAGGTTTGTCTCTCTGCATTTATTTATTTATTTATTTATTTTTTAACCAAAAAATTGTGTATCACAAATTTTAGAGTTTGAGTATGACTTAAGACAATAGTGTTTCACCTAACCCAGTGCCGGATTAAGCGCGGGGCCTGTAGCAAATATTACCAAGGGGCCCTATGTTCAGTGACGCACCCAAAAAGCTTTTTATTGTATTTTTATTTTTATTTCTTTTTTAGGGGAAGGAATTTACCCTTATATTAAAGTATAGAGTAGATAAGTGAGAAAATAGATTGTGCTAATTATATTATAATTTATTTTTAGAGCTAATTAATTAGTTAATGGGATTACTAATGCTAATTAAATTTAAATAAAACAAAAACTTTCCACGTGTTAGATTAGGTAGGGGTTTATCCGAGCCCTTCCTCCCCCTTGGTCGCGCTAATGTCTCGGTTTTGTACGATAATAAAATAAAACACAACTTTTACGAACTTTTCTTGATTTAATAAGAAAACACAAGACAAATCAATTTCTCCAGGTAAATTGGTGTGCAGAAAAAATGTCCCTCAATTTTTTTTTAAAGGAAAAAGGGGGGGGGGGAAATAGATAGTGAATCTGATGATGTCTAAACGTATTTGTACCTACAACTCAGTTTTTTTTAAAATGAATGTTAATGTTCATGGGTATATATTTCGAGTTTTTCTAACACCCATCCCCCCTTTTCCCATATGGAAACACATAACTTGACAACTTACATACATACAATAATAATTGTTTCGAAAACAAATATATACATGATTATTATTATTACATAGTTCGAAAACAAAATGTATTTTAAACTGTGCGTTTAAACACAATTTTTTCCCCTCTAAAAATACATACTTGTAAAATTATTCCATTATATGGAAGGTCTACTAATACTAGGTTAGGTTACATATTTTTAACTTCTGTTAACTTAATTCAGCGTTTCTCAACCTGTGGGGCGCGCCCCCCAAGGGGGACGCGAGAAAAACCAAAGGGCAAGTAGTGATGCATGTTTTTAAAAAATCATCTTATTTATTCTCATTTTTATTCAAAAATATTATATCCATTTTCGCTTAAAATGTTCATTCAAACTTTACTGATAAGATTATTTTGTAGAATATTTGACTAAATGTTCATTGTTAAAGATTAAAAACTGAGGATAGGCAGACATAAAGCGCAATTATACAGCCGCTATTCAAAAAACACTGCATGAATGGAACGCCTTCAAAATCTACAGCTGCGGTAAAAAAAAAAAAAAAAAAAAAAAAAAAAAAAAAAAAAAAAAAAACACCCGCTTGCTCTTTACTTGGTCGTTGTTCGTCGTACAGAAAAGTTATATATACCATTCGTTTGCAAATAACGCATACTTTAATTTACTATTAATAATTTACATAAGGGGCCGTCTGCATATTTAATTCTACATCAACTTCTTTTTCTCAATGGCAACTCTCTATTTTGACTTTATCAAACGAAAAAAAAAAAAAAAATCCTTCAAATTACCCTAAATATACAATTTCACCAATTTTCTACGATAATTTCCAGAGATATTGCAAATTCTTTTTTTGCGCGCTTTTAAGGGACTTTCTGCAAATTGAAAAACGCTATTTGTAGGTTCCGAACTTTTCGCCTTTCATTAATTTCGCTCGCGATAGTTTAAAGAAATAAGTATTATTTACAAGGGAAATACCGTTCTAGTCTTGAAGTTGTTAGTTCTGAGAATATCAAAGTTAGAAATTAGAATATTTAGTCAGTGGTCCAAATGAACCATGACTTCAATACTTCCTTGGTCCGTATGCATGATTTAAAAAAATGCAATGTTGCTTACGATTTATAATTTTGAAATTGTTATTGTGTATTTGAAGGTTCTCTTAGACAGGTGAAATATTGCCAAGAGTGAGAATCTGTTCTCTGCTCTTCTGACTACAAGCGTGAATGCTACTCAGCTACCGTTGAACTTGAAGAAAGGTTTTATGATCGAAAATTCATTTGTTTGAATTTCATGTAAAAAACGAAATTACTTTTTTGCCGACCCAATATTATCACTGTGTTTGTTATTTCACTTTCTTCATTCAATATTATCGTCTGCAGAGTGCAATATTTTTAAAAAGACTTTTGGCGGTATTTTAATTTAAAGTTAGATGAAAATTTAGACAGGAAAATGTGACTTTGAATGTTTGTTGAAGTATGGGGAAGCCCAAAGACCTGATGTTTCGATATCAAAAAAGGTCTAATTCATGCCTGGAATGTTGAGGATGTTAGTTTTTCAGAAATTGGACGTTGTATTTGAAGACATACATCTAAATTGAACTACTGAACGTTAGAATTTGAAATTTTGCACAGGAATTTTATATTACTTTCTGAATCTATTTCCATGGAAATTTAGCTATGTGGCTATTCATAATTTTTTAATATTAATTTAATAATCCATAATTCATATTAATAATTTTAATAAAAATTATAATTATAGTAAACTATGTTTGGCTCGCTTAGTTCAAATAGTACGAATAAAAATCAGCTTCTTAATATCCATATTATATGAGATATGAATTAAAGTATGAAAAAATATTTAACATGGGGGAAGGGGGATTTTGGAAGCTCATAACTCACTCATTATCCGTTCAAATTTATTGAAAATTGGTATCCGGGGTTAAAATGAGCTAAATTTTTGAAATGTTAAGTTATATCTAGGGGCTGCTATTGGAAAAAAGAAGTTGGTGCGAATCAATATGGAGATGGCCCTTATGCAATTTATATGTATAGCAAATTAAAGTGTACGCCAATCGTAAACGATTGGTATCTGTAACTATGCTGTACGACGAACGACGGCAGAAAAAAGTACAAGTGGGCGGGTTTTTTTTTTTTTTCCCGCAGCTGCTCATGGGTATAGAGGGAGGGGACTGTGTTTTTACATACCGCTTGGAGCACTTCTAAAGGCCATTTCGTTCGTCTTCTACATGCATGTGTGCATTAATTATCAACCTACCTTCGTAAAAATGATGTAAAATATTTTTTTAAATCTCAATAAGAGGATTGTACCTTTTTTAAATTAAACAATCGATATAATAAATAATGAAATATTCTGATAAAACATTCATTATAATTTACTTTCAAATGTTTCTACAGGATATAATAATCTTAACCTTTTACAGACCGAATTCATATCCAGGCATATTTTAAATTAGTTTTTTTTAACATGTTTTTGCCTTCTAATACGTTAGTTAAAGGATAACGGCAATTTAAATGGGGAAAATTGCACCCCCCCCCAATTTTCACTGTGTTCCCAGTTGGGAACATCGGTCATTTCTGATTATATTTTAGGGGCTGTACTGTGACCATACTTTTATGGATAATTTAAATAATAAGTGAAATATTAAGAATAAATGAAATATGTATTTTTAAATTTAAGTAAAGATATGAATTAAGTGTAAAGGGGGGGGGTGTATCAAGATAGCTCAGTAAAAATTTATAAAAATGGCTATTTTCATGATTTTTTTTTGGTGTAGTTTTCCACTAATGATAGAAATGCAACTTCTATTTCAAAAAAATCAAGACATCTTTTAACTTTATTTGTTAATTTTTTTAAGTCAATATTGATAAAATTTCATTTTTGGATAAATTTTTAAATTGATGTTTCCAATTGGGAACAAGGGCCTGTTAAAGGTAAAACGTGAACAAGTATTTGGAGAGTTTCTTTGTGGAGCAAGAGCATCCGAAAACCCACTTTTTTTTTCAGTTTGCCTATGGTTATGGGTTCCCAGATACTCCCCCCCCCCTCCAACGTTTTGTCTTTGTGCAAAGATCCTCCCGGTTCTAATTATTGTATCCGAGCGAACTTCTGACATTCGCGACCTTAACCTGTGATTTCGAATGGCCAAAAGCAATTCCTTTATACTTAACGCGGTTAATTTCTGTGATTAATCTGATAATTTATCAGAATTGTGAATTCTCAAACTATAAAAAGGGATTACATTCTTCATATTATTATTTTCGTGTTCTAACATTGTAAAATCTAAAATAAATAAATAAATAAAGAGAAAGCAATTCAAATAATTCAAATACCAAAAGCTTCCTAAGGATGGCTTACCCCCTTACTCCATACACCTTCGAATTTCGCCAAAGCCCCCCCCCCCCCGTTTTACTCTGAAAGAAAAGAACTTTGGGACGGCCCAGCATCCGGTTACCAGTGGCGGGGTAAGACAAAAATTAGCAGTGGGCGAAGCAAGTTTTGCGAGGCCCCCAACCTACTATTTTGAGTAACAATTTGAGGGGGGGGTCTCGTTTGAAAAGCTGTTTGTTATATTCAATGAAACAGCACTAATAAAAGTTGTGTTGATAACTTACTATTTGATTTTTGAAAATTACAATGTATTCTTTAAAAAAATATTTGTTGCCTTTTAAATACAGCACGCAGAAATTTAGGGTCGGAAACGTCCTTTCCATTTACATGCTAATAGTAACATTAATAATCAGTTTCATAATCAATATATAAGTGGCGTACCACAAAAATCCGAGGTCCCCCCGCAAAAAATTTTCTGGTGCCCCCTTTGAATCACTTATGTAATTACCAGTTTTTTTATGAGATCCTTTGCATGAATGCTGCAAAATGGATGAATATTTATAATTGCAAAGATTCGAAACAAAAAATTGAAATAAATGCTAGAGCTGGAAGTTTAAATTTATCTAAATTGCACCGATAACTTAAATAGGGGGAGTTGGGGAACAGCGGTCCACTTTTCTGCTTTTCATTTTTTATCTCATCAAAAAATTAACTATTCAGCTCGTTTTTTCCCGTAAGACTCATTACACATTTCTCAGCATCCAATATTTTTTTCAAAATATTCTGTGCGTAATCTTTTTATATATTTTTTAAAAGAAGCTTAGAGAGTGGACCAAGGTACCCCAAGTCTGGGGTACCTTGGGCCACCTTATGGAACACATATTTCCTTATAGGTCACATTGGACCATGCTATACCAAAATTTTTAATTATAGTAATATTTGAGAATAAATATTATCCAATATTGTAATTGAATTATTACATTTTCTTTTTATAATGAAACGATATGATTTTCTTTATAATGATTTCTTTTTATAATCCAATATTGTAATTGAATTATTACTTTTTCTTTTTATAATGAAACATATTACTTTTTTGGATTTGTAGATCCAGTTAAATTAATTTTAATCAGCAAAAGAAATCCTGAATTGTAAAAAGATAAAAAGCAATCACTCTTAGAACAAATTTATTTGGTAAACATTGAAAAAATTTAAATCTTTGGCTTTTATCATTAATTTAAAACAAAGCTGTCTTTTTTTCTTTTCAATCCTTTTATTTGCTTCATCCTCTAAAATTGCCTTAACAGGTGTATCAGTCATAATTCGAGAGCATTCCCCCCCCTTTTGCTTAGATTTTATTCTCCAAAGTTATTTTTAATTGTTATGTGTACTTCAGGCTTGTGTATAGTAACTTAAAACGAAAAGCTGTATATAAGTGTTAACATAACCGTGAAACGTAAATAAATAATATTTAATAATTGTAATAAAGCAAAAAAAAGGCTACAGTTATTTTTTATGACTTGGGGAAGGATGGACCATGATCCACTGTTCCCCAACTCGAGTGGTCCAAGGTACCCCATATTCTTGAAAAATATAGTAATATTTTTTCACTATCATAAAAACTAAACTAACTGTAAATAATTATTAAATCAATCAGTTTACCTTATAACACAGTTTAGTGTTCTAATCTTAATTAAACAAATGCTAGGAAATAAAGTATCAGAGATTCTGAAAATGTGACTCAGCAGTGCTAAAATACAACTCGCTAAAATACAAATGGTTCCTTATCACTTTAACATGTGGTTTCTTTATTGGATTTGTGCACCTACTAGGGGAATTTGTTGCTAATAAAATGAAATAAAATAAAATAGTATTTCAAAAATACCTGAGCCTGGTCCACTGTGCCCCTAGGTCCAACAAGCCCCAACTCCCCTATATATAAATATAAAAGACTTTTTTTTACATAAATCAAGTATTTTCTTGAGGACGCTTTAGGAACTACCAAATAGCCCGTTCTACGCACGGGGAGAATCTCTTTATTTATCTATTTTGTTTGAATGTATAAAACCTTCTGCAGTATCAAGTACATTCTACAGAAAATTTTACAGTATCAAAATATTTTTCCACGTGCACTCATCTATAACCCTTCAATACTATGGCAACTTGCCTATAGGGACATATTTGAAATTACTTTCTTTTCTGATGTCTCTACGATTTACTACGTTTCTAAGTAAAACAATAATATATGGGATTACTTTTTTAGGCAAAAATACACCACTTTCCTTGCATGTCAGATTGCTATCGCTAAAGTAAACTACTACTAAATGTCGAACATTTTACAAAATCTGCGACTTTTCGAAAAATTTTGCTGTAGAATTCCATGATTAAGACTTTTTTTCTAAACGTTTCATAAAAGGCACAGTTTTTTCATTTATAGTGTGTAATACAGCCAGGCGCGCACACAGGATTTTTGGCTGTTGGGGGTCCAACTTTTAGAGTTTGGGGGGGGGAACTTTTACAGTTTGGGGGGGTCCAACTTTTACAGTTTGGGGGGGAGGGGAACTTTTACAGTTTGGGGGGGGTCCAACTTTTACAGTTTGGGGGGGTCCAACTTTTAGGGATGTTCCAGATTGACAAAAATCAGTGATGAAAGAACTCGTTTTCATTAGATGGAATTCATCAAAACTCGTCCCATCCAGTTCCCTAAGAATACACTACACAATACAATAGGAAGCAAAATAATGGTTGTACAGTTTTGAGAACAAGATGGTGTTTTATGTTCGCTTTCAGTTCGTTTTTGAAAAGTTGAGGAAAACGAGAAAAAAATTTCTTTTTTTTATTTATTAGAACTGAAACTATTGCTACCTTTTTTTGGAATCATTTTATTTACTATAGGTATAGGGTAATAATCAATCGAAAAAAAAAATCAAAGCCGATTGGGGGGGGGTCCAGACCCCCTGGACCCCCCACCCTCCCTTGTGTGCGCCACTGAATACAGCTTATGAAGACTCATTTTAAAATGTGTTAAGGAACATCCACACTTCTTTATGGTGAAATCGGATTTCAAATGATTAGTTTTTCAATTCTAAGTTCTACCCCTTAGGTAAAAGTACTTACCCAGCAAACACACACAGGTTCTCTGAACATCTATTAACGTTCAGAAGACGTTTTCTGAACGTAAATAGACGTTCAGAGAACCTGTGTGTGCTTGCTGGGTAGGTTCGACACCATGCCAAGATCCCTTCATGAGAACTATTAGTCCAGTCAAATTAGGAAAAATGGGGGAAAAAATTTATATATTTTTGAAACTTTGGGAAAACACTAATTGGGTATGTAGTTGTGTGAAACTGAAAAGTTCCCGCCTCTCGGGGTGCCGCGTCCCCCCTTTTGGCCTCCCAAAAAGGTCATTTTTTTAGATTTTCACTTCTATCTCAAACACCGTCTGTCTTAGAAAAAATGTCAATTACAAAATGAAAGCTGATAAAATTTCCTACAAGACTGTAATTGGTTATTGTTTTCTATATGCAATAGCTTTCGAGATATGTTTTAGACAAAATCGCAAATTTTTGGAAAACGCTTCTTTTTATCCCGATTTTTAATCAATTTTGTCTTTTAACCCTTCAATCCTCAGTTTTACAGCAATTGTTTAAGAAACAAAGTTGTAGAATATTCAATTACCTTTAAAGTGAGTTATTATTTGTAACTTTATCTTTAAATGATCAAAAGTCATTGCAATTTGAAAT
Organism: Cheiracanthium punctorium; assembly: GCA_038373885.1. Lineage (NCBI taxonomy): Eukaryota > Metazoa > Arthropoda > Arachnida > Araneae > Cheiracanthiidae > Cheiracanthium > Cheiracanthium punctorium. The sequence continues at coordinate 97,159 of JAWZYV010014361.1, forward strand.
TTTCAATAAATTTAGTAAATTTGAATGAAAACTACACTGCGCTTCACAGTATGACAAAATCTAGGAAAAAAATTATAAAGTTTTGAAACTTTGGGAAAACATTGGCTGGGGATGTAGTTGTATGAAACAGAAAAGTTTCCGGCTCTCGGCGGAGGCCACTTCCCCCTTTACCCCCCCCCCCCTAAAAAAGGTCCTTTTTTGGGATTTTCACTTTTATCTAAGAAACCGTACGTCTTAGCAAAAAATTGTCAGTTACAAAATGAAAGCTGAGGAAGTTTCCTACAAGATTGTTGGGGGTTATTTTTTTCTAGATACAAAAGCTTTCGAGGTATAAGTTTTAGAAAAAATCGCAAGGTTTTGGAAAACGCTTCTTTTAATCACAATTTTCCACTATGCGTTATACTAGCTCTTCAACCCTCACTTTTACAGGAGTAATCAATTCCTTTAAAATAAGTTATTATTTGTAATTTTATCTTACAAATTTTGATTACAAATTTTGATAATTCGTCTGTTCGATTCTCTGAATTAAGAATCAGCAGCTAGAAGGAAAGTTAGTCGAAATATGGGATGAATAAAAGCGTTTTCCATAAATTTGCGAGGTTTTCTAAAATATATCTCGAAGCTATTCGATATACAAAATAATAAAGTAAATAAAAAAACTTTGTAAAAAACACACATAAGATGTTATAGGTAAGAGGATACGCACGTTTCAACCAAAAATTGTTTTGGCCTTCTTCAGTCCAAGCCAAGTTGCAAGCAACACAGTGCGTTGCTTGCAACGAAGGGCTTGGACTGAAGAAGGCCAAAACAATTTTTGGTTGAAACGTGCGTATCCTCTTACCTATAACATCTTATGTGTGTTTTTTACAAAGTTTTTTTATTTACTTTATTGTTTAACACCAGTATTTTGAGTGTTTTTTCCGATACAAAATAATATTCGATATAGAAAAAAAAATACTAATAATAAAGATATCGAATAATAAATAATTCGATACATAAAAAAATATAAATTATAATCTTCTAGGAAATTTTATCAGCTTTCATTTTGTATTTGGTATGCTTTTGCTAAGAAGCACCAATTTTGAGATAAAAATGAAAATCTAAAAAGGGAACTTTGAGGAGGAGGGGGCTAAGAGGGGGGACGCGGCACCCCTAGAGACTGTTTCATACAACTACATACCCAACCAGTGTTTTCCCCAAGTTTCAAACGTTTATAAGCTTTTTCCTAGGTTTTTTCTTGCATTCTGACGCACAATGCATTTTTCATTCGAATTCCCTAAAATGAATTGAAATTTTCAAATTTCTGTAATTTTTGATCATTTAAAAATACAATTACACATATAAAAATTAAATTTAAAGGTAATTGAATACTTTAAATTTTGCTTTAAACCCATTCCTGTGAAACTGATGGTTGAAGAGCTATAAGGCAAAGTTAGTGAGAAATAGTGATAAAAAGAAAGAAGCGTTTCCAAAAATTTGCGCTTTTTTCTAAGACGTATATCTTGAAATCTTTTGCATCTAGAAAAAATAACCGATAACAATCTTGTAGGAAATTTCATCAGATTTCATTTTGTATCTGACATTTTTTTGCTAGCATGCACGGTTTTGGAGATAAAGAGGAAAATCCCAAAAAAAAGGTCCTTTTTTTTGGGGGGGGGAGCTAAAGGGGGGAAGCGGCACCCCGAGAGGTGGGAACTTTTCTGTTTCATACAACTACATCCCCAATCAATGTTTTCCTCAACTTTCAAATCTGTATAATCTTTTCCCCCAGATTTTGTCGTACTTTGACGCGCAATGTAGTTTTCATTCGAATTTGCTAAATTTATTGAAAATTTCAAATTGCAATAACTTTTGATCATTTAAAGATAAAGTTACAAATAATAACTCACTTTAAAGGTAATTGAATACTCTACAACTTTGTTTCGAAAACAATTGCTGTAAAACTGAGGATTGAAGGGTTAAAAGACAAAATTGGTTAAAAATCGGGATAAAAAGAAGCGTTTTCCAAAAATTTGCGATTTTGTCTAAAACATATCCCGAAAGCTATTGCATCTAGAAAACAATAACCAATTACAATCTTGTAGGAAATTTTATCAGCTTTCATTTTGTACCTGACATTTTTTTGCTAAGACCAACGGTTTTTGAGATAGAAGTGAAAATCTTAAAAAGTGACCTTTTGGGGGGGGGCAAAGGGGGGGGGGGACGCGGCACCCCGAGAGGGGGGAACTTTTCTGTTTCATACAACTACATACCCAATTAGTGTTTTCTCCAAGTTTCAAAAATATATAAATTTTTTCCCCCATTTGCTGTTTTTTGGTCTAATTCGCCTGGACTATTTATAGCGGAATCGCCATATATAGGCCCTTGGACGGGCCCTTGGAAGAGGCCCGTGGAAGCGCGAGGCCGTGGGCGGTCGCCCAGATCGCCCACGCCCATCCCCGCCTCTGCCGGTAACATACCATCCTCATATTTACTACAAAAAAATGAATATAAATAAATATATATATATATACATACCCAATATTTAAATAAAAATTATTGTTTCTTAGGGAAATGCCTTTTGTATGGGATGCTTTTGTTCTTACATTCCCATGGGCCTCAGCTCTCGGGGAAATTGAGAAATTCAATTCGCTTTCCAGAGAAAATACTCAGAAATAGCCACAAATATTTCCTGTATATTGAGTCATCTGGTAGAGTTATTAAAACTTCATTAAAATATTCATTCGATTTGTTACTGCAAAGCCCCTGAAATGATCGGGGCCGATCGGCTGCAGCCTCTGCCTAATGGAATAATCCAGCCAACTGACGGATTAATGCAATTTTGTGAGTGGAGGCGGTTCGTTGGAAGATTCACAGACACATCCATTTAATGGAAGTAAAATAGGATTGTTTACCTTAATTTACTTTTTCTCGTCAGTGGCAGTCGCCCATTCCGACCCCCTCCCTTTAATCCGGCTTGATCCTGCCCTGGCTCTCTTCTTGGCTCTTGGTTTTCTTTCCATATTTTGCTTATTTCTGGATTCAATCTTCCAATTAAGACGAGCTTGTACCATTATTGGTAAGGAATGCACTTTTTTAATAGGCCATACTTTTTATAGGCCAGGTGGTGCAAGGCTCTGAATATCCCCTCCTCCGAGTTACGATTTTTGTCAACAAAAAGATAATTATGAATTTTTTTTTTTTTTTGAAAAATTCTGCCTTTCCCACCGTTTGGACCCTCTGAAGTTTTTTGTCTTCTGGGAACTGCATTTTTTGTTCTACTGTATGTTAAATATACTTTTGTGTATATCTCTTATTGCTGTCTATAGAATACTCATTCAGTTTCGCCTCGGTACTCATGTACTTGAGTAAATACAGGTATGCAATAGCCACATTAAGTTTAAATTTTTTCTTTCAATGAGTTATCTACAATTGATTTACAGTTCCATGATAGAGCTTCAAAAATTGTCTTTGCAGGTAATTGTCTTTGTAAAAAACGGAGAGAAAATAAAGAATTACGACATTTGTCTTTTGCTAAAAAAAGGGCTTGATTTTGGGAGGGGAGAGGAAGCGAAAACAGTCTATCTAAAGGCGCCGGGCCCCTAAAAGCGCGAGGCCCGTAGCATTTGCTACATCAATGCTATATGGCTAATCCGGCACTGACCTAACCTCGCGCCATTTAATGAAATTTTCCAGATTTGAACTAATTCTTATCAGCATTCAATCATACCTAGGGTACAACTAAACGAAATTCGGTCTAACTCGTCATTTCTGTTGGGGAGTACTAATATTTATTTAATTTTTCTTCAACTAATAAAGACAAAAATTTTCTGGGCAAACCTTAGCTCCTTCAAATATAAAAGAGAAGATGGATATTTTCAATAGCTTATAAATAAATAGGAGCACAACATTAAATAAATTTAAACTTTTTTTTTTCATTAACTATTCTGTTTATAGGCATGCATTCAGAAAAAGATAAATTGGATTTTGAAGATAATCATAGTTAAATGTTTTGGAGAATATTTTGACTAATTAATGTGGTCCCCACACAAAAAAGTTTTTAGGCAGATGTAACAGTGTTTTCGCCGTTCAGCGAGTGATGTGTGACGTCGCAATATTGTGATTTAGACCAACTTTTATATTGATCTTCTCTAAAATTCCTCATCAGATGATTCTGTTAGCAGTCTTGCTTTATCAGATGGTCTGAAATTCTTCACTGAATCCTGAAAAATATAAATTAAATTAATTTGAATCAGTTAAAACTTCAATAATTCTTTTTTAAATTTACAAGCAGTTTGATAGAAGCATTAACTATTTTCATAGCAAAGTTACAGCCGAGATTTAATATGTGGGGTCTTGGCTCTCATCCTTTAGTACAGGGTTGCCACGGCCGAATAACGCTAAAAATATTAGCTTTATTATAGCTTGTCAAGCTAAAATTAATCAGAAAGATTGTAGCCTTTGTCCCAAAGTAGCAAGAAAATTTCTCTAACACATACAGTCATTGTTTATAAAGATCACAGTTTTAAGGTATCTAAAGAACTCAAAATACTTGATTGTTTATTGTATACGATTTTGAAATTTTTTTAAATGCATTAAAAAAAGTTTTTCTATAAGCAACAATAAAAAGTAATATGAAAAAATTGCTCTACAGTATTAAGAAAATGACTTTATAGCAAAGGGCAAATCTTGATCTAAACCATAATGAATTTAAGAACTAATAGTAATACAAAAAAAAAAAAAAAAAAAAAAAAAAAAAAAAAAAAGAAACACTCAACAGAAAACTGTTGTTTAAAAGATGAAGTAATCAAAACTTGGTAAAATAACACATAGAATTGTACTCGCCGTCAGTACGCACGTTTGAGAAAAATAATCACCCTTCATCAGCTCAAAGAAGGTTCCACCAATCACGAGCAGTCAAGTGAGAACTCAACCTCAAGTGCAGTAGAGTTCTCATTCTACTGCTTTTGTGGTTGATGGAACCTTTTTGTAGCGCATGAAGTGTGAACGTTTTCAGAGTGGCTATTCGGCCCGTTCTTTAGTGCAGCCATCTATATTTAAATGTTTGTACTAATAATTCACCAATAATTTATTTAAAATTGTATGTTTATTTAGACCAAAGAAAACGAATTTCGACCGCAATTTCTATTTTAAAAATTTATATTAAAGCTTTAGTCTGAAATGAGCAAGCTTTTCAAGGTATGAGCCTACCTTCGGAGGACTTTTTTTTAAAGTAAAAAATTTAATGAAAAATCCATGTTTAAATTAAGATGAGGTATAAAAGTATAAAAATTTAAATTCCCGTTAATGAAATTCAGTGTAAGCTTTGCAATAAAATAAAAGCAATCTTAAGTTTCCGACAGGTTTGATGATTGGAAATAGAATTGAATAAAAATTCTTTTATACATATTTAATGTATGTATGACGTTTTTTATGCGTATGTAAAATTATCAAATGAAACAAACAATTTTGCAAATTTTTATACAATATCAATCTTAACGATCGTCAGATTCATCGGAAATAATCCTCGCTTGTTAACTTTACTTATGATTTTTTGTAAATGGCTTTTACATATATTTTTATGTAAAGTATTATTTTTTTAAACGTACTTCAAGTTTGCACATATATATAAAGCTTTGGTTTAATAAAATGTAATTAATTTTTACATAAGGGGGGAGGACTCATCCCGCCGTGTTTGTTTTCTTAAAATAAATTTAATGATGCAAACAAATACAATTCTAAAGAAGCAGTACCTCACGAAAGCAGGGCCCGATTATGACCAACAGGAGCCTCGGGCATTGATGGATTTGAGGGCGCCATCTATGAAATTTGTTTTATTTTACATAAAATTTTGATACAAAAAAGAATATTTCCGAACAACATTTGAAGTTGGGCGCCCTTTCGAGTTGGGGGCCTTGGGCAAAGTCCCGGTTCGCCCATTCGATAATAAGGCCCTGCACGAAAGTATCATAAATATAATAAAGTCAATAAAAAACAAAGAAATATTATATTCTGCTCCATATATTCAACTTTTTGAACCAATCATGCAATTAAACATGTTTAGCTTTTCGAAGAATAATTCTTTTATTTTATTTATTATTTTTTCCCCTTCTTTACGCGAAACATTGGAAAGAGAAAACCTAAAATGAAGGCGATATAAATTAGCTTATTTATTTATATATATTTCATTTTATTTTTTGCAACCATGTCCATGTATAAATGTTTTTGGAGTGCTGTAACATAGCTCAAATATAATTTTCACAGTGACCTTTTGTGTGCTAAGCAGATAATATTTTTGCACTTATTTAAATCAACAAACTAGTGTCAGGTTTAACAATATAAAAAAAGGGTCAGGTCATAAAATGAATAATTTTTAATTTTAAATAGTTATAAGCATAGTGCATTTTAGATTTTAAATTTTCTTAGTCACTTTGCATTGCGCTAGTTACAAGTACAGTTGTACACATTTAATAAATTTTAAAAATGTTTCCCCTAATCTTCTATATACATAAAACAAAGTCGGGTTTGTTCCAACACTTATAACTCAAGAATGGCTGGACCGATTTTAATGATCTGTGATTCATTGGATTCGTCTTCGCCCCGAATAGCAGAATAACTATTAAATTTTTCGAAATTCCAATTAGAATTTTTTTTTTATTTTATGCGATTTTTTGAATTTTTTCTCACCTAATTCGTAATAAAGGTGGCAATTACGTTTTCAGCAAAACGGCATTTATATCATCGGATAGAGGAGAAAATTTCCTTTTAAAAACAGTTCTTTCTGAATATGTAGCAAAATTTGCAGATTTTTAGGAATTTTTTTACTAAAAATGAGTTTGGTGTATCTTTTACGGCAGTTAAACCTTGAATTCATAAATTTAAAAAAAGTGTGAAATTTGTATATTCTGCAAAACTAACGTCCTATTCGCAATTAAAGCGATTCTAAATAGCTCCTCGAGATTACACAGCTTTGTGTTTTACACGAGACAGAACCATGGAAGATTTACAAAGTATCGCTATATTGGATACATGGAAATTAAAATTGGTACAGCTTGAATATTAAATAGTAGTTCTAACATTTTTTAAATATTTAAAAATTAGTGTGGCAAATCAAAATAAACATTTACAGGGATGTTAACTCCAACACTCGATTTGGGAGCACCCCGGGAGCAGAAAAAATTTCATTTGGGAGCACCTCGGGAGCAGAAAAATTCCATTTGGGAGCACCTCGGGAGCACAAAAAAATAGTTTCCGAGAAGAAAACTAAGATTCGAGATCAGAATTAACATGATTTTGGAGCATAAAATTGAAGATTTAGGAACACAATAAATGCATACAAGAAAAGCAAAGTTTGCAAGCAAACACCATTTGCTAAAAGCAAAACACTATTTGAAAGCACTTTAGGAAAGCTCTGGAAAAAAAGGGTGTATACAGGCTATGCAATCAGCAACTTGGTAAAAATAATACATGGATTTACATGGACGGAAGGAATTTTTTTTGTGTGTCACCGTAATATACTGTTTTCTTTACGGACCGGTCTGGTTTAGATCAGGGGCGGCCCTGCGGTACATGACACCCACTCCACCCTACAAACGTAGAAAAAGACGTCCCTTTTACTTTTTTCAAAATTGCTTTTATGATTTTAAGTTGGAAATCGTGCCCCTTCATAAACAAAAAACGGTGCCCATTGCGATGATTACTTGTTTGCCTATCTGGCCGGCCCTGATTGAGGTGACTAACAAAGCCCGACTGGTCCGTTCCGGGGCGGGTAGAATGGCTTCGGAATGCAGCTTTCGTACGCAGTTTGAATCTTGCTTTACTGCAAACTAGCTTTCCATACACGCTTTAAAAGATAAATGAGCGTGGCAAAAATTTAAAAAAGAGTCAAAATGACGTATTCGGCGCAGACCGGCGCAAAAATCGGCTACAAGCGCAGTTCGGCGCAATATTTCTGTTTCGGCGCACCCTGAAAGAGTCAAAATGACGTATTCGGCGCAGACCGGCGCAAAAATCGGCTAAAAGCGCAGTTCGGCGCAAGAATTTGTGTTTCGGAGCAGCTCGGCGCAATCGGCGCAGAATTAACATCCCTGCATTTATGTTATACTAACTGACGTAGCGAATTTTGTACTGACTAACAGTCAATGAATGTAGTGATAACTTTTAACTAAAGTTATGATTTTATGTTATGATTTTAATTAACGTCCCTCCACTCTCACCAACCTAAAAATCGCCGCACTTTGGCGAGCTTCGCAGTCATGAGTCTCTAGGAGTTATGCACACGTTTTAACGAAATTGAACAAATTAGCGATAAACGCACCATTTAAGTGATTTGAAGCCACGTAATTATTAAAACTATATTAATTGGCAACCTAAAAGTTTTATAATCTCTATATAAAAAGGAAGATATCCTGACTGACTGATGATCACCACCCAGCCAAATTTACCGCAGATACAGACATGAAAGTTTAGAAGCTCATAGCTTTTGTGCCCAAAGCGTCATTTAAGAAGCGATTTTTGAATATTCGAACGCAAACGGCGGTGGCGACCCCAAACGTTCTTTTCACGTTTCCCTTCATATCTCAGAGGGTAAAAGAGATAGCCGTGAAATTCTTGCTTTAAAATATGACTAACAAAAATACCTAAAAGTCATTTTCAGGATTTTTTTAGAATTCGCACCCAAACGAACGAAAAGGACCTAAACGTTCTTTAACGTTCTTTTCACATTTCCCTTCATATCTCAGAAGAAAAAAGAGACAGCCATATAATTATTACTTTAAAATATAACTAACACAAATATCTAAAAATTAATTTCAGAGTTTTTTAGAATTTGCAACCTAACTGGCGTAAAGGGCCAAAACGTTCTTTAACGTTCTTTCCACATTTTCCTTCATATCTCGGAGGAAAAAAGAGACATCCGTAAAATTCTTGCTTTAAAATGCAACTAGCAGCAATACCTAAAAATCATTTTCATGTTTTTTTAAAATTCGTACCCAAAGGGGGGGGATATGGGTGCAAAACGTTCTTTTCACATTTCCCTTCATATCTCAGAGGAAAAAAGAGACAGCCTTAAAATTCCGGCTTAAAAGTATAGTGAAAACAAATGCTTAAAATTCATTTTCAGGGTTATTTAGAATGCGCATCAAAACGGGGATAAGGGGCCAAAACGTTATTTTTGAATTTGCCGTCATATCTCAAAGGGAACTGGAGATAGCCACAAAACTCTTGCTTTAGAATGCAGCAAACACGAATGCCTAACAATAATTTTCAGAGTGTTTTAGAATTCACACCGAAACAGGTGTAAGGGGCCGAAACATTTTTTGACGTTCTTTTCACCTTTCCCTTCATGTATCAGAGGAAGACGAGATAGCTTAAAATTCTTGCTTAAAAATATAGTGAACAAAATGCCTTAAAATAATTTCCAGGATTTTCTAGAATTCTCATCAAAACGGGCATAAGGGTCTAGACGTTGTTTCCAAATTTGCCGTCATATCTAAAAGGGATATAGATAGCCATAAAATTCTTGCTTTAAAATGCAGCGAACACGAATGCATAATAGTCATTTTCAGGGTTTTTTCGTGTCCAAACCAGGTGGACAAAAGTTCGTGTCCAAACCAGGTGGACAAAAGTTCGTGTCCAAACTGGTGTGAGGAGCCAAAAAGTTACTTTCATATTTGTCTACATACATTGAATGGAAATGAACATAGCCATAAAAATCTTGCACTAAAATGAAACGAACACTAATTCATAAAAATCTTTTTCAAGGTTTTTTAAAAAGTCGACTTTAATAAAGGATAGTTGACAAAAAAGGTGTTTTTCACGTATTTTTTAGCTCTTGACTGCTGTTAATTCCAGACAAAGATTTTTGTCTACCTGGTGAAAGGGCGAATCATGTTTCCAGAGCTGCCAGATTAAATGTGAAAAGTCTCCAAGGTTTGCCATTTTTGGGGAGTTATCGCGAAGTTTGGCATAAAAGAAATGAGTCCCTGAAACGATATGCTCCATCTTTGTCGAGTGTTCCACCAGTGGCCGAGCGCTTAGCACGCTGAATTGGGAGACGGAAGGTGCCTGGTTCAAAACAAAATCGCGTCCGTCGACCTAACCGTTCGGAGTTTCCGTGGTTTCATCCAAAACTTAGCGTAATTGCGGGTTAGGACCCATTAGAAAGACTCCCATGTGGGGCACCCCACCCCCCAGCAGAGCCAACGTTTAGCTAATTGGCCATAACCCCACAACACAACCATCTTTGTCGAGAAATTGCCTAACACTACCGTTTATTTAATTGGAATATTGGTGTCTATATTCGTGTAAATAAAGGTGTCGCCAAAGAATATTTCTGGCGGGAATTTTAAAGCAGTTTTAATAGGCGATTTTAACGTAGATTTCAATTTTGAAGAACAAGACAAATACGCGGAGAATCTGATGCACATCCCAAAAAGTATTTTTAAAAAATCAAGTATAGTTAGAATATGGCTGATGAATACTGTAAAACAGATTTTGTAGAGATAAAATATATAACCAAAGTATGTTTAATATATATTTATTTATTTTCCATTTGTAATTGTTGGTTTATCAATATCCATTCCGGGCGAAGAACGGGTGCTTCAGCTAGTACAACATATTCCCATAGCATTTTTCTTTTTTAAGTTTTATGAGCAGTTTGTAATATGACGTGAAATGGTAAAATGAGTAAGTATTCTATTAGATAAATTGTCATATTTAAAGAATATTAAGCAAAATACTAAATAAAGTGACGTTATTTTATATATTTTACAGCACTTGCATTTTAGTAATTAGCATTTCATTTGTTCTATTTATACATTCAAAACATCAAAAATTGGTTCTGAGAATTCAGTATCATCAATATTGTCACCAGTCATTCAAGTATTTTAGCCTACCGCGCGGCTGTCGATCGGGAACTTTGGGCGGTTTTCTCTAGATCTCACGTGAATACGCGTTTGAACCCCTTAGAAAGTTCTTTCCCCAAGGCATCCCCTAGACAGATTACCGTACGTGTAGTGTTTACCTTAAATACACAATGCAGTACAATGTATCCATTCATTTTACTATCAAATGACCAAAGAGAATTTGGCACTGCGAAATATTCATAAAAGTACTGTATAATCTGTTTTGTATGGTTATGTACTTGTAGAGTTCAGCCATTATGAGAACGGACTAAGATATCCTCCACCATTTTTCCACGCACATATACTTCTTCAGAAAAAAAAAAAGATATTATACAATTACCAATATATCAAATTAACCCATTAAGCGCCAAAGCTCCCGTTACGGGAACATCTATTACATATTTTTTTTCTTCAAATATTTTAACGCAATTTACGAAATACACATTTTATATAAACATTTACACTATAGGTGTGTTATATAGTGTAAATGTTTATATAAAATGTGTATTTCGTAAATTGCGTTAAAATATTTGAAGAAAAAAAATATGTAATAGATGTTCCCGTAACGGGAGCTTTGGCGCTTAATGGGTTAACTATATTGTTTTACTAAACAAGAACAAGGATCGCTGATCATACTGCAATATAATAAAATTAAAGGCAAGTCGTTTCGAAATAGGGTACCCTAAACTTTTGAGTACCATCTCTTTATCTTCCATATGACAGTCAATCACCATTAAATGAGTACTAATGAATTGAAAATTTAAATTTTATTAAAATGTAAATATGTACCCATAAGTGGTCGGAAAAAAGCGCACAATATTCAAGGGGTTATTTTTTTAGATGAGTGAGGAGGGGGGGGGCGTGAAATAATAAATGTAAGGCAGGAGTGGGCACCCGAAAGGGCGCAAACAGAGGTACTTTAGTGTATATTTTGTATTTATCTCTATTGAAAATTGCCATTCAGATAACTTTTCCAAGGAGAGTGGTCTGATTTGTAAGTATACACTATCATTATGCACAGTATCCCCATGTCCGTCCGAAACGCCTTATTGCCCTTTAGCTTTCGATGAAGGTTTTTTTTTCCCCCTGTATTGTGAATTTTTTGTAGCAGTGCTATTGTGAGTGTTTTGTATCATACTGCTAAAATTTTTCAGTACATGTGTAAATATTTCAGACTGTAAAATTCTCTTTTATAGCTGAAGAAACCATTATAAGAGAACAGTAGTTAACAAGACTTTTAAAAATAATTTCTTGATATTTTATTTATTTATTTGCGTAGCAAAGCATAAAAAGTGCATGATTTTTTTAAAAAGTCGTGCATTCGGATTTTATCTGTATTTTGATATTTTAGTAACGTATTTTTAATGAAAGATTGCGGTAAATAAAGATTTGTTTTTAAATCAGGGGCGTAACTAGGTGTAAGGCTTGTTTGTTTCTTTTGTGTTTAAGCTAAACCTACACGAGGGGTATTTTCCTAGGGATGGTTGCCTTGGACGGAGGACTTGTGTAGTGTAGGGCTTATCCAAATCTACACAAATTATATTTTCTATGCACATTTCATAACTTCAATGCATAAATTTACGTTATTTAAAAATTATTTTAATGTTATTACTATTTATTAAAAAATTATTTTAATATTATTAAATTATTTTACAGCACTTGTACTTGTAATATGAAGAAAAAATCATTTTACTTACTTTTTTTAAGTACCTATAATTTACATGTTAAGTTAAATATTTTAAAATAAATTATTTTTTTATATTTATTTATTCATTTATTTTTTTAAGTAGGAAAACTGACAAAAGCATGTTTCTTAGAAAAACAATCAAAACATCTTTATAGGCAAAACTAGCACCGTTAAACCTTCTTTAAACAAGATAAAGGCAGAAATTTAAACTGATTTTAAAAGGTAAAATAACACAGATTACACAGTAAAATGTATATAACTTGTATAAATATACAAGTTTAAATATACAGTATTAGTTCAAGAAACCATGTATAGATGGGAGCACTAAACAACGGGCCCAATAGCCTACATTCTAACGGTATCGTCGGTGCGGATAGTCTGTAGGCTATCGGCACCGGCCGGTCCGTATAGCAACGGCCGAACATTTTTCACCTGATGCATACTGATGATCGTTTGTATTGTTAGGGCAATGCTACGCTCGGGCCTAAGACGGCCTCTGTCTAAGACGGGAGGTGCTTTGGTCACGGTCAGAAGACTTTCCAAGGAGTTCTAAAGCGTATTCACGTTACAACTGGAAAAAACCGACCAAACCTCGACACCCTTTGATCGACCGTTACGCGATAGGTCCCGGAACTGCGACTTTCACATTTCAGCCGTATACCATTTTGAGTGACTATCCACTCGGGCATGGTGGGGCCTCGCATACTGACGATGCATTTTTATTTATGTTATTTTACAACGTCTAAATTATTTCATATAGTAATATTATGATCAATTAAAAAAAAAAGAAAAAGACTCGGCACACTTATGCAAACAAAATAAAATAATGGTTGAATTTTGTTATCATTAACTGGGGAAAAAAAAAAAAAAAAGAAAGGTCATCCTTTGCCGGACTTGAAAAGTTGCCAAAAGTCTACAATTATGCCGACTTCATATCAATGAAAATTTAGCAGAGAAATTTATTCTAATAATGACTGGTATTACACTGCAAAAAAAGTCTGTAAAACGTACAGAAATTACTCGTATTATTTACAGAATAAGTCTGTTCGTAAGAAAAAACAGTTTTTTTTTTTTTGTTTTATCTTCACCCGCGCATGTGTACTAGACGAAGACGTCATTTCTCACCCTGCGAAGCTCATTTCGCCTCCGGCGCAATTAAAACGGCAAGTACTACACGTCGTTAGCTGGAGCTGGAGAAAAGGGACGGCATATTTAGTTACAACTGCATACGTAGGTTCAGGTGAGGGTTTGATGTTATGTACGGATTTTGTTCACTGGGCTCGTTGGCGTAACCCGGCTCGTTTGGACATTTTTAAGTACTTTAGTGTTTGTCGATAATGTTGACGCCGCGTAATTAATTATATTAATTAAATAACATAATTTATGTTAAATCAATAAGTAATTAGCGAGATATAAAGCAATACGTTAATTAATTAGATTGATTACTATTAATTAATTATTAATACAGTAATATTTAACTGGGAGGGAAACCCCCACCACAAGAATAAAAGGAGTTACATGAAAAAATGTAAGAATTCTTATTTTATTTCCATAAAATAAGAATTCTTACATTAAAATAATTTAGAAAATTTTTAAGGACTTGAGTGTTTGTGAATAATGTTCACGCCACATGATCTATTAGGATAATTAACATTAAAGCAATAAGTAATTAGGCAGATTAATTGATTTATTTAAGTTTGTTAAAAATCCAGAAAACACCCTGAATATACATAATGTTATTAAATGGACTTGCAAAAGAGATGAATACTTAATAGTAAAAATTTAATAATTTCTATCAAAAAACATTGTTGTAAATTAACTAAATATATTATTATGTTTTGTTGATCTCCAGTAGTCATTCAATAAAAACAAAATTAATGATTTAATTACAATGCATAATTAATATTTTTTTAACTAATCACCTTTTTTTAAACTGTAATAAACATGAAGATATCACAGTGTTTGAAAACTAAATGGTGACACATATATAGTAACACTGGACACAGAAGAGGAATCTCAGTCACTGTTGTGTCTCCTCATTGTTGACTGCTAGATGCTGGACCGCAGCGAGGCATTTACTCTCGTTGTGAGTAGCAACACCGGACTCAGATTAGGAATCTTAGTGACTGAGTCTCCTCAGTGTTGGTTGCAAGATGCTCTGCCAGAGCGGGGCATTTACTCTCATTGTAAGCAACAACATCGGCCTTCTTTGGTAAAAATTGGCATGTAACATTGAGGGGAGGGGGGAAATGGTTTCTTTTGTAGAAAATATTTCTAAAAAGGTTGAATTCTTTTTTTTTTTGGGGGGGGGGAATTACCCCTCCGTCTTCTCTTTTAATCCGTCCTTAGCGTTGAATGACGGAAAATAGAATAGTTATGGAACTTGATTGTGAATTCGAGACTTTTTACCTACAAAAAGAAACGAAAAAAATCACCTGTGAATTTTGATATATTTATTTTAGACTTGCAGGTGAGGGGAGGGGGGGGGGAGACTTTTATGTGTAAAACTAAGCATCGAAACCAATGGACCAACCAGACAAATCGACATGATGATTTTAAGCAGTGCAGGGCATTACTTGATCTGACGTCACCTTTGCGACTCTTTCTTCAGCTACTTGCGATTTATGTGCAAAAGTTTCTGGGAACACTGATCGGAGGTGGCGCTCTGGGTCGGCTAACGAACGATACGTACCGTTCGCCTCACCATGGCAAAGCTTTTTATGTCACTGGAATTGGTAGACGGGTGAAGTGTGAAAGTCCCGGGCTCGGATCCCATCGCGCGTCTGTCGACCGTTAACCGTTCAGAGTTTTCCGTGATTTTCTCCGGAAGTTAGCGTAAATACGGATTAGGATCCATTAGAAAGTCCCCCACGGAGCAATGGCGGCTCCTCCATTTGAGCACATGAGCACGTGAATCTCCGAAAGGAAAAACTAACGAATAAACACATTAGCAAATTAAATTTAAAACAAATATTAAGCACACTTCTAGATTTATGTGAATTTAAAACATGAATTTTACTCCCCCCCCTCCTCCCACTATCATTAAATAGTCTTATTATAGCTAACGCACTGTAGTGTAGGTTACTACAACAGTCATGAATCAATCGCACGTGCGAACGGAAAATTTTTCCCCTGAACCGCTCTCTGGTATGAGAAGCCGAGACAACTGGAAAAGTGTACGGCACTGATGAAATCATTCCGTTCGCACAGTTTCATCGTGCACACACCTTGCGTATCGTGCACAGCAGCAATTTTTGCGTATAGCTTCCGGATTTTCAAATGCTATGTTACGTTCGGTTAGTTAATTAATTTATTTTCATTTTCTATATATATATTTTTTTGTTTCTATCATTTTTCTCTACATTATTTTTTACAAACTAG
Source organism: Cheiracanthium punctorium (assembly GCA_038373885.1). Taxonomy (NCBI): domain Eukaryota; kingdom Metazoa; phylum Arthropoda; class Arachnida; order Araneae; family Cheiracanthiidae; genus Cheiracanthium; species Cheiracanthium punctorium. Next base: position 113,110 of record JAWZYV010014361.1, read on the forward strand.
TGTAAAGTAAATTAGATGCGAGTCAAAGACGTGTTTCGGAGCTAAAGCAATGGCATTTTTCAATAGTATCCTTTAAAAAAATGGAAATAAAATGAATCAAGACAGTACCTTTGCTAAAACATATCTGGGTGACGAAATGTAACACCAAAGATGCAAGGCCGTACCTAGGGGCCGTACCAAAGCCGTACCTATTTTAAATCCCACCCCGAAATTTAAAATTTTGTTAACAAAGCAATAATAATGAAGCCTTTTTGTGAAATATTTAGCCTTTTTCACCTTTTGGTCTCCCCCCCCCCCCCTGAATTTTTTTTCTGGGTACGGCCCTGCAAAGATGACTTGTTTTCTTTCATTCGCGTGCATTGTTTTCCATTAACTGCTGGAAACGCAAATCTATTTTGACTTATAAGGTGCGTCGTATCTGCACATTTAATTTTCGAAAATTGTTTTGTGAACCTCCTCTTAAATAACGCACGGGCTGCCACTGCCACGGAGGACACCCTTCTTTGTGTTGTCCTTCTGACGAGGATTTATAAGCGGGATTCGAGCCAACCACACAAATCCGATATACTTGTTCACAACAACTACGTACCGTACATGTTCTTGGTTTTGGGGGAAATGAACAATAGCAACTTCATGTAACAAGTTAAGTACAACTCTTAAATTGTTTCTCATAAATTATTTCCTTATTATAGTGTTTGTTTATATTCATTGCACTTGCTAATTGGTCCTAGAACTGTAGTTAGCACTTCTTATTATATAGTTATCGATATAATAATTTGAAATGAGTGTTTTTGTTCGCAATCATTTTGTTTGCAGTGCTCCAGTAAGTGAAAGAATATCGCTGAACTTAAAGATCGCAACACTGTGATAAATATATTGTTTATTTTCAGTGTTTGTACTTGAATAGCCGTCTAACACCGAACAATTTATGATATTTTTAGTGTGTATTGTGCTCTGGGGGATTTCACATCAAATATAATATATACACTTCCCAGACTTATAAATTTCTATCTTCTATACTTACAATAAGAATTCTGATTTTCTAGGAGTATCTCAAAGTTTCCTAATGCGTAAGTGCCGTCAATAGTTTAAATCAATGGATATATCTTAATCAAGTTTATGAGGTAAACCAAATTAAAGAAATGATATAGTTCACCTTTTAACGTATAAAAGAACAGAAGAATTGTATCTACAAATTATTTATAATTTCCTTGCAATATTTGTTATGTAGTTTTAAATTTGTACACACTTTGCAATTCGTTTTGCATATTGCATGCTATTATTTCTTAATCCTAGTAAAAATGAATCAAAGAAGCATAGTTATACACTTTTTTTTCAAAGTTAATGAAACACTTTTAACTACAATTTTGTAAACATATAAATAAATCAAACCATAGCAATAGTTTAAAAAGTATGAAATTTATATGTATATAGCATGTAACTGTTTTTATTTTATTTTATTAATACACAACTGGTAATTAAAATAGCAACACCAAGAAGGTGACATGCTACACACAGTGCAGCAATTTTAATGTCGAGTAGTATATCTTATCAAAGAAATATTTCTAGCTTCATAACATTGTGATTTTCTCTTTTCTATAAATTATGTCATTATCAAAAACAATAATCATTTTCTTAAGCTTTAAAAGTAATTTTTAATTTGTATGAGATAAAATGCTAGATTTTGATTTGAAGTAATTTTACAGTGGGGATTTTCTAGTTTTTTGTATATTCAGGGGCGACTTGGAATTCAGGGCTTTGGGAAATTTTATGTCTGGAAAAGTCAGGGAGTTCTGCAAAAATCTCTTCTAAATCAGAGAGATTTAAAACTCTTTACAATGTTTATCGTCATTTGATGCAGAATACCGTGTTTACTCGCGTAATAGTCGCACCCCGTTTTGAAGCAGAAAAAATAGCTCTTTAGAGTTACAATATTATATAGTAGATTTTACCCGCATAATAGTCGCACCTGGACTTTCAACATGAAAAATTGGCAAAAAAGTGCGACAATTACGTGAGTAAACATGGTAGTTTTGGCTTCTGGTGATCGGAACAGCTTTAGTATTGGTCATTATTGGCAGTCTTTGTCATAACTTTGTGAAATTTTCAATGGCATTAATATTTTATTTAAATATTATGTATTCATTTTTTAAATTCTTAAACAGGGATGTATGTATTTTTATATAATTCTTATTCCCTATATTTTAAGTTAACATTTACTCTGTGAGGGGGGGGGGTCCACCCTTCAAACCCCGTTTCTTTCTTTTAAATAAATACAATTTCAGTTTACTAACAACCATAGTCAGATAAAAGAAAAAGCTCTCTGCGCACATAATCCAAAACTATCTGCAAACTCATATGACGTATTTAACGAGGAGAGGGGGGGTGGGTCCTGGGAGTTCGGACACTCCCCCCCCCCCCTGAAATTTTGATTTTTGTCACTGTAATGATAGTCTTTTTGTGAAAAATTCTGCCTTTTTTACGGTTTGTACTCCCCCCCCCCTTCCAAAATATTTCCTGAATACGTGCCTGCTCGAGATAACTGAATACATATTGCGTATATGAACACGTGTATATGCATTCGAAGCACACATCTGTGTAACCCGCTTGCGCTATAGTGACTAGCTGCTGCTGTTGTGAACATGTATATCGGATTTGTGTGCTTGACTCGAAGTCCGCTTGTAAATCCTCGTCCGAATGACGAAACAAGGGAGTTACCCTCTGTGGGGTCTTTGAAAGGGGTCCTAACCCGTATTTACCCTAAGTTTCGGAGAAAACCACGAAAAACACCGAACGGTTAGGTCGACGGATGTGCGTTGGAACCCGAACCCGGGACCTTCACATTTCGGCCGTCTACCATTTTCAGTGATATAACCACTGTGCCATGGTGAGCAGTGGCGGATTTCCCAATAGGCTCATGAGGCGCGCGCCTCGGGCCTCATATTTCTAAGGGGCCTCCAAATTCGGTTTTCAGAAAGAAAAAAACTATATGTAAATATCTGTTCAAGAGACATAAACTTTTTTCATAGTTTCAGCATTGCTTCTAGAGTAAAAAGCGCTTTTGAACAATCTTTTCTTTGGTGACTCCCTTTCCTCTTCACAGCATTGGACCATAATATAAACTAATACTTTAATACGAATACTTTTAGTTTATAAGTAATTGATGCTTTAATTCCGTATTTCACTGTAAAAATATCCAGAAACGTTCCTTGGAAATAAGGATAAATTAGACTTACAAATACTATACAGAAAGTATACATTTCCCTTTGAAAACTTTATTGTTTCGTTCAACCCGTCACTTAACGGAATAGTGGTCTCAGTAACAGGCAGTTCACTTAAAAATGACTAGAATTGTAAAAAAAAAAAAAAATTCCAGTAGTGTTCCTTGAAAATAATAGGCAGCTGAGGTGCCCTAAATTCCAAGGAAAGTTGCAAGAAAATACTAAGAACTTTACTGAAAAATATGCAATTCAGTGGATCTTTCCTGAGCTGTTCAATAAAGTTCCTGGTATTTTCATGCAACATTCCTTGGAATTTTTGGGCCCTCAACTGTCCATTAATTCCAAGAAAAATCCCTAGATTTTTTTGCATTGTTTTAATTGTTCACTATATTTTATCTCAAAAAATACTGGTGCAGAAGGTCCCTATGCCTTTTTCCTATCCGGAATCAATTATTTGTGATCAATTCCAGGCACCAATCAATTCCAGGCACCTTCAGTCTCCCAGTTCAGAGTGCTATGCGCTCAGCCACTGGTTGGGCCGCACTGAATCAGATTGCGGCTCAATAGCTGGTATTGCAGTAGGATATTCAAATACACCTGCTTTATAGATTGCCCCCCCCCAAATCAAAAAGTGTACACTCTGATAAGAATATTTCTCATTTTAAAAGAGAACAGCCTGAACCGCTTTATTCTACAGCTTGAGATTGAAAAATTTGTCAAAAATTAAATATTTTTTATTTTTCAGCCGTTCTTCATTTAAATGATTTAGGAAAGGACACTCTGTATTCAGTGAAATTTTCAAATATACCTAGAATATATAATTGTTGTTGGTTGTCACGATGTAAAAGAAATTGGAAACAATAATTTATCTTCTTTCGAAAAATCACTAAAAATTAAAAATTTAAGCTAGGGATAACCGATTTTATCTTTTTTTGGAATCGAAACTTTCCGAGTATGCAAAAATAAAAAATTGCCGACCAATTATTAAAAAGATATGAGCTGATACATGTGCGATAACACTTTTTGGGGGGGATTGGGGGAAGATATTTGATAGTTAAAAAAAAGTGTTGGCGATTGCCAATTGAATTAAAGCCAAATCATTTAACTGATTTTTAATTTTATTCACCAGATGACGCTGCGTGTCTGTAAAGGGGTTTCAATTAGCTTACTGCCCCTTACGCAGGGCCTCTTGAGAGAACGGGGGGGCCTCCCTGTGAGCGACGCGGTAAACAAATGAGGTAGAGGTTCTTTGGATACTGAGAAAAGAAGTTATGTTGAGAAAGAAAGGATAATTTTATGGGCTTTGTCCCAGTTTAAAAAGAATTGCTGCGTATTAAGTAAAATTGAAAGATGGTTTTTAATGCCAACTATTTCAAAAAAGGGCATTTATATTTGTTGCGTTTATATCTTGTAAAAGGATAGAAAATTTTTAACGAAATTCACTGCTCGCGCAACAGGTTTGGATTTATTCTGAGTACATAGGATTAAATTACGCTGCGTCACAGTGCGTTTTGAGTAAGTTAAAATTGATTGGATTGCTAGACATGATTATTTCCCTGTATATAATGTATATAGATTATATTTAGCTGTGTGTCTTCTAAATTTAAGTATAAGCATTGTATTTTAAGTGTTCATTAAAGGTAATGTTAATTAGTTTTGAGTTTTTGGTTTAAATTTGATGTTTTGTTTTCTCTTGATTATTAATGTTTTGTGTTAGCTGCCCTGCGAGCGCGTCATCGCAGATTAGCAGCAAATTTTCTGTGTCAGAACTTTTTTTAAGTTTTCTTTTTGCGAATTCTGAGAGCAATTTAAATGCGATGTATTTTTTATTTTGTACTGCGTTTGAGTTCTGACAAAAAGTATTGAAAAATTAAAGAAAGCAATACTTAGCGTCACCGAAATTTCACATGCGTGCAAAGTTTCAGCTCGATCGGATGATAGTGGGTTAAAATTCATAGACAAATTTTGAACTGGAATGTCATACACAATTAATTAAAAACTTAAAAAATACAAATGATAATTAATTTAATTTTTTGTTTTCAACTAAAAAATATTTATGATAACTATATTGTAAATACGGCATGTATTTTATAGTCGCAGATGAAAATGCTAAACATTAATAATAAACCTAAGACCGAAGCTTAGAGCATACCCATTTACCCATTATAAAGTGGAATTTATTTTTAAGTCAATAATATATTTTGTACTTTAACTACTTAAAGTATTTTTTTTAATTTCTCTTGTAGTTTTTCATTCTATTTAAAATATAGAATAATGTGTGTGTGTGTGTGTGTGTGTATATTATTCATAGCTAATTACTCATTATTAATAGTTCTAAACTTATTGACAGTTTTTGAATAAACACAAAAACTAGACTAAACAGAAAGTTTACTTTTACTATTAAACTGCTTAGTTTTGCAGTTCCAAACAGGGAATTTATGAATATATTTAAATACTTATAAATATATGTTCTTGAAGGAATGTTAAATTTTTGGTTCATTTTATCTAAGTAAAGAATTCTTCTGAACTTTGTGATGTCAAAGGTCATGTTTCTGATCAAGTTTCCCTAGTTCTGACCTTCAAAGTACCTGTTAAGTAGTCAAAATTTTCATGACTGAAACAAGACATATGCCAGTGGTCCGCAAAAAGTAATTCGACGTAGTAAAGTAACAGTGAAAATTAATCAATATAAAACTGCAGTTGCTGGGTTATACTTAGACGTATGCTGATGTTTATTTAGTGTTAATCCTGAAAAGTGAAACTTAGTACAAAAATTATTGAGATAAAAAATGTTTTTTAAGATGAACAAATCTATAAACATAAAAATTATTTTAAAATTTTAATACTCCTTTTGTAGCAGGCCCTGTCTATCGGACGGACACTTGGTGCACTTGCCCTGGGCACACATGGAGAAATAAGCCAAAAAATTGAGTTTAACACGATATACAGGGGCACAAAAAATTGAGCCAGCTAAAGGACACAAAATCTGAAAAGTGCCCTGGGCACATAAGTGTTATAGTGAAAGTCAGACCCTGGTATGTAGACATAAACTAGATATAAAAGGAATTAAAACATTTTAAAATAATTAGTAATAATGTAAAGGAGTTAGAGTTAGTGATTTTTTTTTTCTTGGAGGAGGAGGGGGGCCTCAAAATTGAGTTGCGCCTCGGGCCTCTCAAGAGCAAAATCCACCACTGATGGTGAGGCTTTGTGCAAGATAAATTGTTTATTTATTTTAATGCATAAATTTTAAATCCATTTCATATCAGTGCCTAGTTATAAAAGTATTTTTTTAATATTTTGCTTATTATACAGTCTGATCATCAACGTTTTAAATTTCAAAATCTCGAATCATAAGTGTAGTCAGTGGACAATATCCTGAATCAGGAATACTAAACATAAATAGAAATTTTTTATTCAATACTTTTCGAAGTTCAAATATGTAAGAAAGTAATTAAAAATTAGCGCAGATCTGATCGCTCTGTAAGCAGTTCTTTCTTCATAAAACTTTTACATTTAAAAAGAGAGGAATGCTTAAAATTTGAGCTTTCCCCTTTTAAAAAGTTGAAAATTTGAATCTTTTTCTTATTCGTTATTTTTTCAAAAAGATTTGACAAAAATTAAGCATATTGTTAAATGTAGTAAAAATATTTTATCATGTAAATTTATTTCGTATGTTCAATAGAAATGATGCATACAATCTTCTATTTTAAAATGCCTGTTTTGCAAGATGGTAATTTTGACATTTTAATTTGGAAGGGCAGGCCCATGGTCAGGATTTTTAATCGGGGAGGCTCAAATATCCAAATACCAAAACTTAAACATAGGTATCATGGGGTCCTATGAAAGGTGGAAGAAAGAGCCCCCCCCCCTCCCTCCGACATAGGCAAGGCATATTTATCATTTCTAAAATATACTGAAACTTTTTGTATTTTAGTACTGAAGTGTCTGAAATACTGATAGAGCAAGAGCAAGCGACCGCCAGACCTTCGTCATAATATAAAAGCTGAAACTTTCTCTGCGCATACCTCCCAACAGAGGTAGGAACAATCGGCCACTATAAAGTTTGGATGATGGTGGCTTTGTCAGGTAACAGGTAGCAAAAGTGTATAAAATTGCCGGAAATTTCGTCATTTCATAAAGCTTAATTTTTTTTATATGTTCTTCTTCGCAGTACGAGAAATCACTTTATCCCTTGCCAGACACTTTTCCATCGTGGCAAACCCCCGCCAGTCAACCTCAAAGTCTTGAAAAACGTCATTCTATTACGAGCGCGCTGCAAGAAAGTTCGCGCGTAAGAAAGTTCAGAAGTAGCAGCATAAAATGTGCTTGACACTTTGTGACAGCTTGACGTACTTCGTCGCGGGAGTTTACGAACACAACAGTTTTCCATGACTTTGAGATTGTCTGGCAATTTTATACACCTTTGCCACGATGGAAAAGTGTCTGGCAAGGGATAAAGTGATTTCTAGTACTGCGAAGAAGAACATATAAAAAAATTAAGCTTTATGAAATGACGAAAATTTTCTGCAATTTTATACACCTTTGCCACCTGTTACCTGCCAAAGCCACGATCATCCACACTTTATAGTGGCCGATTGTTCCTACCTCTGTTGGGGGTATGCGCAGAGAAAGCTTCAGCTTTTATACTATGACGAAGGTCTGGCGGTCGCTGGCTCTTAGACTATAAGTAATGCCTGGAAAGTATATTACTAAATATTCAAATGCTAACCTACTGGACAGAAATGCTTTAGACCATAGAATAATGTTAACTGAAAAATCTGTGTCCATAGAAAATACCAGTGAACAAACTAGTTCAAGCTCATCAGCCAACAATCTTTCAAAAAGTAATTTCAAGCATTTTCAGGGCCATGATATGTATTTTTTTAATTTGTGAGTCATGGCAGAAGGAAAATAACATTTGATAAAAATGTACTGATTTTTGTCTGTTTTAATCTATCATCCATTTTACCCTTATGGAAAAAACAGCTCTTCATCAAGTTTAATATTTTTGCATTTAAAACTAATATATGTATGTATATAAAAATTTTTCATGTGTGAAGGTGATCAATGCATTGCATAAAATAACAAATTGGTATGTTGACATTATTAGTAACAGAAAACATTCCACGAATTAAAAAAAAAGTTTGTTTTCATACCCAGGATTTATATTTCTTTCGCGTATAGCACCTAATTTATATGGACAATGTAGGTCTTTTGCGTTTAGCCACAAAACTGAAATCCAGCTGCATTTTGGTCTTTTTAAATAAAATTATTCTATAAATACTTCCTAATGAGTGCTAAAGATGCTATTTTTCATTTCTTTCATGGTTTTAAGACATTTAGGATCTTTACTCTTTCTTTCATTGTTTTAAAGCATTTTGGTGCTTTATTCTGGTCTGACAATCAATATATTATGAATTATTGCAACTGTGCTTTTTTTTGTATCTCAGTTTGTAAATCTTGCTAATTTAAATATTTTTATGCTGTTAAAAAGCATGTTTTGTTTATATATTTATTAATTTAGCAGAACTGATGCATTCTACCTGTGATGAAGATTGGATATTCTTGTTTATAAATTTTTTTTCTTTTTTTTTTAACAATGACTTTTTCTTAAAGCGTGTAATTTATACGGTCTTTAAATATCTGGCATGTGAACGTTGGTCTGATATATACCTACAATTTTTTTATTTTGAAATCTCATAAAACACACTTTTGTTGCTAATATTTGTAGAATTTGTAAATACATATTTTCTATCTTTGTGCACTCTTAGCTCTTTCTGGGGTTTATTCAGGTGATAACCAGAGGAAATACATATTTCGCCATTTGTCTTACTTCATACCTTTGTGAAATTACCTCTTCAATGCAAAAGTCATTGAAAATTTAAACTTACCACAGCTAAATATCATACTAAAAGTGTAATAACTTATTCTTATTTCTCTATTCTGCTTAACTTAACTTTTTATAAATTACTTTTAATCATAATAAAAAATAACCTACAGAGTTGTGCATAATATCAAAATTGTGGCATTTTTGATTATCCAAAAGCAGTCGGTCCCAATTACTTTGGATAAACAAGATGCTATTGTAAAGTATTTATACCATACTTTTGTATTCTCTCACTCCCCTCAGTATTTATATGTGCATGTTACCATTCACTTGAATTATACATAAAACTAAAATATAAACTAAAAAAAAAAGTATTAAAATTATTTTATTAATGGACCGAGTAATCAAACTATTAACAATGATTTTTAGTTACAAAACAGTTTCTTTTAACAAATACTGTAAGACCAAATGAAATAATCTTAAATAAAAGCTATATTTAGCTAATTCTTTAATTATATGAAAAGACACTGCATAATTAATTCTTTATATTTCATTATTATTTATATTTATTTACACTATTTAAACACAAAACTTATCCGTTATCGCATGAAACGTAACGAAGACGATCAAAACCAAAACAAAGCCAAGATATCTGATCCACCCAAACGTGCGCACAAATCCAGATCGGCATCCACGGCGGCGTTCGCTTTTCGCCAAGGCGTTGGCCAGTGTTCTGTATCTATGAGTGTTTGTTTTCACGCGTACGGTAATGGGAGCTGATGCACGTAAAATCCGCCGTGGCTCCAATGTCCCCCATTTTCAAACGGTACTTCTGGGGGTGCCGATTCCAGGTGGTGGTTGGTCCTTCGTCTCGAATTTATTCGTAATTAAGGACCAAAAAGTCCAACCCCTTCGGGGACTATGGCATCTATTTCCAGGGATGGTCCAATTGTATATCCCTGGACACGAGAACGACAACAATGTTAATACTGATACTTTGTAAACAATAGGGGCGGCTCTAGACGGCAAGCATCGCATCAAGGCTCCATCATCAAAGGGGAGCCATTTCGAACTCAGAAACTGAGAAAAACTTGATCTAGAACATAAAAGAGAACGCCTTTTTTACGTTTGCAGGTGGAGCTACGTAGCCTTGGGGCGCCCCTGGGAAAACAGAAGGAATATGTGCAAGACACTCTCGAGCTAGGTTTGCAACGAATTTCAATTTCACTTATACATAAACATTCTCATTGATAAAATTGACAATTCTAATAATAAATATCAGATGTGCTGCATAAATATCTTTTAGAACGCTCGTGAAAGTGTTTCATCAAGCCTTTCGTACAATTTCAAAAACTTTAAGAAGAAGAATCTTGCCTAGGTACTAGGTGATTAAGTGTGACTGCCCTGCACTTAATGCAATGTTTTCACAAATATACTTTCAATGAAAAATGAAATGTTTTTCAAACCCTTCTTAGGGAAAAACACTCAAAATACTGGTGTTAAACGATAAGGGCTTTGACTGAAGACCGAAAGAATTTTTGAACGATCGCATCGTGTTATAAGTAACATTTTATATGTTTTTTTTTTCACAAAGCTTTTATTTATTTTAAACCCTTCTTATGTTCGGCAGATAAAGTAACCTGCAATCTGAACAAAACCGTTTTTCAAAGAATAATTTCCTCTTACCACCAAGCTTGGTGCGTAGCACTGAAATATGAATTTTTTATTTACTTTCAGGATATCCTTCAAAAAGCATTATGTATGGTTCGGTAAGTTCTTTAATGCCGTCTCTCAGTATTTTTTTTTTAAATTCTTTTCCAAAATTACTAATATTTCTTTCATTTCTGTCTCATTGATATTGTTCTACATGTCCTTTCCCATTTTTGATCTTATTAATATTGACGTCTCTTCAACATTTTCTGAAGTCTTTGAAAAGTAGTACGTCAAGATTTCTCTGTACCTCGCACACTTTGATTTCAGACACACTTAGAAAAATTAGGCCATATGTGTGATGACGGGATGGAAATTAACAACCATAACATTTTTCTCACTCTATATATTTTTTTAAAGGATTGATGGACCATTTAAGCAGTCAGTATTTGAAACAGATGTGCTACTGCATAAAATCTCCACCTTAGTTTCCAGACACCAGTGTGTTAAAACAGTTCCAAAAGCACATGCTTGCTCTTTCCTAGTAGAATTTTTTTTATTTTGAAAAACCAGTGAGTCACTGAAAGATGCCTTAGTTGGTAATCTTTCATCTTTTGTGATGATAACAGCTTACCACCCTAGTGAACAATAAAAATTTGAAAAACGGCCTTTTGAAATGCTCTTTCTATGCAGTCAGTAAATTTCTTTCATTTAGTTCGTCGGATTCAATGAATTGATCACTTATTAATAATAAACTGTTAGGTATTACTATCAAGTGCTTCTAATGATACATGAAGAAGCCCAAGAGACTAACAACAATCAGAAAAGCATCTTTATCAAAAAGCCTGATAATGACTTTTATCTTTCCCATTCTCTCTCAAGTCGTCACTTATTAAAAGATGTTTATCGGCCCAAAAATTTGTATGGGTTAATCTTGAAGCAACTGGAGCCAAACTAGTAGCCGTCATTTAAAAATTTAAAAGTTAGAAAATAAGAAACACCCTAATACATATATAACATTCAAGCAAAAGTTGCCCTCCAACCCTCAAATTTTTTCCTGGCTACTGCCCTGGGAGGGACATTTGGTGAATTTGCCACAGGCCTCAACAATATATATTACGCTACTGTATGCGACGCTTTTTGTCTTCAAACCGAAGAATTTTAAACATTTCTTTCACATGTATGTTATCTTGTGAAAATTTTTTCAGATTTTTGAAAGCCTTTCTCTATAAAAGAATTAGATAAAACTGTGTTAGCATATCTATATTAAAGAAAGAAAAGCGCAGCTGAATTTCTGTTTGACATGAAAAAGGTAAGATTTCAAGCATCTTGAGAATTTTCAACCTTCACAAAGTTATTTTAAATCAAGGGCTTAAAAAATTGCTTAGCGAATTGAACTCTGCTGGAAACCGTTCTCACAGTGCCAGTGACATTAGAACCGAAGCGCTGCTTCAATAGACTGAGGCAACATTTTAAAGAAATATTATATGAAAAGATCAGCCCTAGCAATACTAAGCATAGGCAAAATTTAATTCAAAAAAGGAAAAAAAGTAATAAAATAATTTGCTATCGAAAAGAAAGAATGTGCTTTGTATCAGTGGCGGAGGCAGACTTTTTTGTGAGAGGGAGGGCCTAATTTTCAAGAAAAGCTTGTTTAAACTAAAGAAAACGTGTAATGAAGCAAAATGTTACCTTAAAACAATGCAATTGTTTTGGGAAGGGGCTAATTAAAAACAAGTAATATATATATATAAAATTTAAGTCAATTCCTACTTAGGTCAACAACAACAAAAAAGTTTCATTTTAGTTACATTTAATTAATGAATTAACATTTGAAAAAACTATTTGAATTTGAGTGGATTAATAAAAAGTATTTTAATAACGACTGAAAATTTGAATAAGATATATATATATATATATAGGGAGAGTGTGAACTAATAGTAGGAATTGAAAAAACAAACGAGATGCACAGTTAGATGTTACAACAGTTCTAAATGCAAAATTTCAACATTCTACAGTTAAAAGTTTTACAGTTATGCGAAATGCGAAATTATTTTTGGTGCCAAATTTGATCATATTTCCGCAAAACTCGCCAAAGACGATGCCAAATGGCGAGATTTTGGGCATGGACCAAACAATTACTGACTACAGATGTAATATATTGTCCATAGACATTAATGTATTGAAATTCTTTTGGGTGGTCCTGCAAATAAACTCTCCAGTAGATTGGAACCAAAAATCGAAATGCGCAACTAGATGTTAAAACAATCTTATATATGATATTTCAACATTCTACGACTAATGGTTTTTGAGATTTGAGAGTTAAATAAATACACACGTACAATATGGCGACTTTTGGCGTAATTGAGGGAGGCATGTGACCGTGGTCGGACCATTACCTAACTATATGGTAGGACGGTATTGCGCTTGAAATTGATGAATGCCCCTAAAACTGACATTGACCGTAAAGTGTTGGGAATCTTTTGAGTGTTCCTGTAGCAGCACCATAAATGATAAAGACACTCTTTCTTCGATGGAAAAATTCATTTTCTAACCCTTAACAGCATACATCACTTCTGAGTCGTTTGAACTAGCCTAATACCTCTAAAACATGCTTTAATGAATTTCTGCCCAAAGAGCGTAATGTATTTAAAATCTTTTGAGCGACCCTGTAGATAAACTATCCAGTTGAATGGGACCGAAATGGCGGATACACGACTAGATGTTAGAGCAATCCTGAATATAAAGTTTCAACACTCTACGTCTAATAGTTTTTGAGATGTGCGAATTGAATGAATTTCGGCGCATAGAGCGTAATGAATTGTTGCACAATACTCTGCTAGTTTTTTGGGTTCGTCGTTCAAAAGTCCAGTTGGTGTAGAAAGCTCTAGTAAAGAGTCCATTTCTCAGAATGGAACACGATTTTATTGCTTCTAGAACTTAGTAGAATAATCAGCTGTAGAAAATTCACAGGCACTAATGGACAGTAGCTCGTTTATAACAGTCCACTCGGTACCGAAGCTTTCAGAAATGCTGTAATTCTCTCACAAAATAAAACACATCCACAGGTAAAATTTCAGTGGAAATATTGGAGAGATAATACTAACAGTCCTTCAAGACTCATCAGTGAAGAATTTACACACAGCATTTAAATTCAAAGCTTTATAAATAAGGACGAAAAACACAGCTTCTATCACAGAGAAAAGCGCCGTGCACATCGGCAGCTTTTTCAGCTCTCGACGGGAGATTACACTCCACACCGAACTCTCGGAGCAGCGCCCGCTGGTATTTATAGAGGAGGCAGAAGCCACAAAATATAATAGAATACGGACGTTCCCGTGTCGTTGTCTGCAGTTACGAACCCGGAAAGCAAGGTAAGCGATTTTAATTTATCTTGCATGAAAACATAAGAAATAGAATATTTTGATTCGCAAAATATCTGGCATCCCTGCCGGGATTCCATTTACTGAGAGTAAAATGGAAAGTTTAGACTGTTTAAAAAAACTACGGACACCTACTAGAACGAATCTTACGAAAATTATAAATAAATCAATTGAAACGTTAGGAAAGACAACTGAAGATGCCGACACTTTGGCAACATTGATTGTTCAATTCGAACAAAGGTTTAAAGAATTAAACGAACTTGATAAACGCATTTTGGAAATTTTACAGAATGATAAAGCATGTAAACAGGACACTTTCGATTTAGAGTATGAGAGTATCGCTGCTTATGAAGAAAGGTACTTAGAGATCAAAACAAAACTAGAAAGACAGTTAAATAAGTTAGAGAAACCGCAAAATGAATCTAGAAATTTATTAAATGAATCTAGAGATATTTCTACACCATCGCGAAAATTTAAACTTCCTGAATTGGAACTGAAACAGTTTGGCGGCGACATCAAGGAATGGCTGTCGTTTTGGGGACAGTTTAAAAAGATTCACGATGATCCAGATATCGAGGACGAAGACAAGTTCCAATATTTAATACAGGCTACACTGAAAGGATCGCGCGCCAGAGAAGTCGTTGAATCATTTCCGCCTACTGCGAAAAACTATAAGGAAGCAATAGAATGTTTAACTTCTAGATTTGGACGGAATGATATTTTAATTGAAGTGTATGTACGAGTATGTACTTTAAGTCTCGTTATGAATAATATGATGGGTCAAAAACAGAAATATTCGTTAGCTAAATTGTATGACCGTTTAGAAACACAATTGCGTTCTTTAAAAATGTTAGGAGTAGCCAGTAATGAATATGCCTCGATTCTCTATCCGCTGGTCGAATCATGCTTGCCTGTTGATATTCTAAGAATTTATGAACGCGGGCTCTCTTCGAGAGAGGGAGAAGAGTCGAAAAGCCATAAATTAGGTCAGTTAATGTATTTTCTCAAAACGGAGATTGAGAATGAACAAAAAATTACTCTCGCGCGCTCTAGCTTTGGGTTCGATAATGTAAACAACAGACATTGCTCGGCGCCGGAGCGATTGCAAACTTTCAGTATAGAAAAACACCGTCTGCGGCTGATTTATTTAATAGCTCGGAGAATAAAAGAGAAACATATAGGAATAGCTGTGTCTTCTGTAATCAGGGGGGGACACATTGGAGTGAGAGTTGCAAATATGCCATGAATATTCCTTACGATAAAAGGAAGCAAATTTTAATGGAGAGAGGCGCTTGCTTCAAATGTTTACGTTTTAAGCCAAGACATTTATATCGTACCTGTCCAGAGAAAATCAATTGTTCTTCCTGCGGCGGATCGCATTGGTTTATTATGTGCCAGAAAAACGGGGAATCTGTTTGCGATAATAAGGTGAGTGAGAAAAATTCAGGAAAAAATAAAGCAGTGAAAGAAACCACGTTAACTAACAAAACATGTATGCGGCAGATCTATTTGCAAACTTTAGTAGCCGAGATTCGCGGAGAAAATAAAAACAAGTTCGTTAGAGTTTTGATAGACACTGGATCCCAGCGATCTTATATTTCGAAATATGTTGCTAATTATATGGGTTATACTGCTATTAGTGAAGAGACTATTGTACATTCACTGTTTGGGGATGTGGAAAAATCTGAATGCCATAGTAAATATATTGCCCATTTAAGTGATATAAAGGGTAGCTTTCACTGCAACTTTGAGGTCTTAGACCAAGAAACTATTTGTTCAAATATTTCTAGAATAGAAATATCTTCTTTTGTTAAGGAACTTAAAACCCGTAAAGTATTTTTAACTGACACTGTACATACTTATGATAATGATTTGTTATACGAGTTCTCCCCTTTAGAACTGCATGTTCTGATCGGATGTGACATCGCAGGTAAGCTGTTCACTGGTAGGATAGAGGAGCTGAGTTGTGGATTAGTCTGCGTTGAAACTCGATTAGGATGGACAATTATGGGTAAAACCAAAGAAACTGAAAGACATGATAGTACTAATATTGTATTGTCTCTTCATGTTAATGAGGCAAAAATTTCCGATCTATGGAGGTTAGATACTCTTGGAATTAATGACCCGAGCGAAAGAAAAACGAGGGAAGAACTTGAACAAGCTGCTAAAGAGCATTTTTATCAAACTGTTTCTAGAAATGATGAAGGAAGATATGTAGTTAGGTTACCCTGGGTTGAAGGTCATCCTCCTCTATCAGACTGTAGGAAAATTTCTGAAAAGAGATTGGCTAGTTGCGCCAAGTCTTTAGAAAAATTAGGGAAAACTGACGATTATGAAAACGTTTTTAAAGATTGGTTAGAACAGGGAATCATTGAAGAAGTCCATATTTCAGAAAATGGTGAGGAACAGCATTTCTTGCCTCATCGGGCTGTTTTTAAAGAAAACTCTACAACGAAAATTAGGCCTGTTTTTGATGGCTCGGCTAAAGATAAAAATTCCCCGTCCATTAATGATTGTCTCGAAAAAGGACCCAATTTGGTCGAACTTATTCCCTCGGTATTGAACCGCTTCAGGTTGGGGAAATACGGTGTTGTGGCTGACATAGAGAAGGCCTTCCTGCAGATCGAGCTCCACGAACATGATCGACCCTATTTAAGGTTTTTATGGTTAAATAACGGGCAGAAAGAAAATTTGAGAGTTTTCCAACATAAAAGGGTCGTGTTTGGCATTTCTTCAAGCCCTTTCTTGCTTGGAGCGACGTTAGTTTCACGTCAAAAGCGCTCCAAAAGAACAAAAAACAGCGCAAAAACTATTAAAGTCCTTCTATGTGGATAACGCTGTTCTTAGTGTAAATGACGAAGAAGAATTGAATAAGTTTATTTATGAATCGCAAGAAATTCTTAAGCCTGCAAAATTCAACTTGCGAGGGTGGGAGCATACGCCCATTACGAAAATTGAGTCCACTATTACAGAAAAAGAGACTATACCAGTTTTAGGTCTGCGATGGACTTTGAAGGATGACACTTTGTCTGTTGACGCAAAAGAATTAAGTTTCTCAGAAGAAGATCAACCAGTGACTAAGAGAAGCATTTTATC
Source organism: Cheiracanthium punctorium (assembly GCA_038373885.1). Classification (NCBI taxonomy): domain Eukaryota; kingdom Metazoa; phylum Arthropoda; class Arachnida; order Araneae; family Cheiracanthiidae; genus Cheiracanthium; species Cheiracanthium punctorium. The sequence goes on from JAWZYV010014361.1 coordinate 130,290, forward strand.
GACAGTACATAAAATTTTTGACCCCATCGGATTCACTTGTCCAATAACATTAATGCCCAAACTGCTGTTACAAGAATGCTGGAAGTTGAAGTTAACGTGGGACTCAGATTTGCTATCAACTATGGCCAAGAAATTCATAAAGTGGAGAAATCATCTTAAGAATTTGAGTGACATTTCTATCCCTAGATGTTTAGCTAGAAATGGGGAAAATAGAAGAATGACATTGCATGTATTCTGCGATGCATCTGAGAAAGCGTACGCTAGTTGCGTATTTTTGAGATGTGAAAGTAATGATTCAACAGATTGCCAGCTGATCCAGGCACGATCAAGAGTTGCTCCATTGAAATCAGTATCCATATCCAGATTAGAACTCTTAGCTTGCAGCATAGGAGCAAGACTGTGTCAGACGGTTAAAGAGAGTTTAGGTATGGAAGACGTTGCCACTCGCTACTGGTCAGATTCTAGTAATGCACTCTATTGGATAAAGAAGAACGAAAATTGGGCTACATTTGTTTACAATCGAGTGAAAGAAATTCGTCAGCTAAGTAGTCCCGATGATTGGTATCACATTTCTGGCCATTTGAATCCCACTGATTTGCCTTCTCGTGGATGCAGCATCGAAAGTCTGAGCAAATCGAATTGGTGGCAAGGACCTCCTTGGTTAAAGAACTCCCCTGAAGATTCGCCTGAATCAAAGATCTTTCCTGAGAAAGACATTATAAATGCAGAAAAGAAAAAGACAGTCATTAGTGTTACAAACACTGAAAATGAAGTTCGAATTTATGATAAATTCTCATCTTACCCCAAACTACTTATAGTTGTGTCCTGGATGTATCGATTTTTTGAAAACTGTAAATTAAAGAAGACGTTAAGGAAATCAGGGAGTATAACTTTAGAAGAAAGAAACAGAGCCGAAATTTCTTTGATAAAATTAGTGCAACGGGAATCCTTCACGGGGTTACAAGACAAGCGTCTGCGAAAACTCCAGAACATTGTAGATGTAAACGGGCTTTACAGAGTTAAGACGAGACTTTCTTTAAGAGAAGATTCAGAAAATTTTAAATTTCCAGTTGTATTACCAAGCGAAAATCCTATAGTTGGTAAAATCATCCGCTGGAAACACTGTTCCTTAGGCCATACTGGTGTACAAACAGTGATGACGGGCCTTCGGGAAGAATTTTGGATTTTAAAGTACAGGAAGACTGTTCGTAAAACTATAAAAAACTGTGTGACCTGTAGAAGATTCGATTGCCGACCTATAGAAACGCCAACAGCTCCATTACCAGTTGACCGTATAAGATCAGCGTCGGTCTTTGAGAGTACTGGCATTGATTTTGCCGGGCCGTTATATTTAAAAGGAAAACAGAAATGTGTGATTGTTATCTATACTTGCGCCGTTTTTCGAGCCATACACTTGGAACTGACCACTTCATTATCGACGGATGGACAGATCAGGCTTGTGAAGCAAAAAGCGAAGAATGGAGAAGTCTTAAGACCTACTCTACGATTATATCCTTTGGAAGTCAACTCCAGTGGAAAGAACATTCCCGCAGAGGGCATACCACGAGACCATTCTGCTTCCGATAACTCTGATGAAACAAAATCTGATGACTCTGACAAGTCCGAACTGCTTGTACCAACCTCTCGGTTCGGGCGGAGACTGAAAGCTATTAAAAGACTTATGATGTGAAAGACTGAATTTTTCTCTCGATTTAGACTTTTATACAAACTTAAGTGATTTTTTTTTCTTTTTTGAAAAAAAGGACTGAGAATTTTGTGTTTGAGTCTTTTTTTAAATATTCAAAACTCAAAGGTGGGAGGATGTCGGGAATACTGGCGTAGGTCTGCGCGACCCAGTCAGGTGACCTTCCCATCCTCCCTCCTGTGTTTTAGTTGAGTCGCAGTTAAAAAATGCGACGCAGTTTAGCTACTGATGAAACAGAAAGAATGAGCGCGCGTTTGCCTCAATGTTATCTGAAGAGGCGAAAATAAGTATCCATTATGTTGTAAATAGAAATATTTGTAAATTATGTTAACCAAGAATTATGTATTATCTAGTAGGTGTTACTGAATAAAATATAATAGAATACGGACGTTCCCGTGTCGTTGTCTGCAGTTACGAACCCGGAAAGCAAGGTAAGCGATTTTAATTTATCTTGCATGAAAACATAAGAAATAGAATATTTTGATTCGTAAAAAATACAATAAGCAAATACAGACTAATAAATAAATAACAAAAATAATAAATAATTACACACTAATAAGTAATAAACATAATAAAATACTCATTAATGAAAATTAATATATTATAAACTAGCTGAAGTACCCGTTCTTCGCACGGGAATGAATGGACTTTTTGATATTACGATTTGTGGTGATTACTATTCATTGTAATAAAGAGATATAGCAAAATGGATATCGCATTATATTGTGTTCAATAACCATGCATACCGAATTTCAAGGCAATCGTTTGTACGGCGCAGAAGGCCATGCGGCGTAGCGCAATCTAGTGGCGAGTTTTAGCAAAACGGATACGGCGAAAATATTCTTCGCATTCAGATATCGATGAATACGAAATTTCAGGACGATCGGCTGGACAGCCCTGAAGTTCATGTGTTTACGCGACATCTAACGCGAAACTCTTCCCTGTGTTCAAATATCTATATATACCTATTTTCATAGCGATCAGTTGCACAGTCAAGAAGTGATACACTGCAGCGCCATCTAGTGGTTAATTAAAGTAATGATTTGCTACAGTGCCGTCAAGTGGCGAGTTATAGCAAAATGGATAACGCCAAAATATTCTCATTGTTCAAATAGCTATGTATACTGATTTTCATAGCGACCATTTGAATGTTCAAGAATTTGGCCTGCTGCAGCGTCATCTAGTGGCGAGTTAAAATAATAATAATGCATTGCAGTGTCATCTAGTGGTGAGTAACATCAAAAGGAACACAGTTAGAATATATTCTTCGTGCTGAAATGTGTAAGTATAAGAAATTTTATGCCGAACGGTCGAACGGTATAGAAGTTGATGCGTTGCAGCGCCATTTAGCGGCAAGTTACAGCAAAATGGATACTGAAAAATATTCTCCGTGTTCTAATATCCGCGTGTACCAAATTTCATCGAAATCGGTTGGACGATATTCGCATAGTAAACGGCTAAACGGAATAGAATTTGACGTTCTGCTGCGCCACCTGGTGGCAAGTTAAAGGAAAACGGATAGCATAAAAAGCTTCTCCATGATAAAAGACTTAGGTGAACCAAATTTATGGCGCAACGGCGCTGGAGTTTTTCAACCTCATACACACATACCAAGATTCATTTTTATCTATAACCAGTCTCAAATAAAATCCAGTTTCAAATCTAAGCCTCGCCAAAGTGCTAACATACGCCATTTTGCAAGCGTTTTTTCAGGAAATCATTCGAAGCATTGACTTAGCAGCAATCAATATGGGAAATGTTTCGACCGCCAAAAAGTAAAGAACGCATTTATTTGAAAAGTGGAATCCCTGAATACAGCCGAATTTTTTTAAATTATCAATTATAACGTGTTTTATTCATCGTTACTCCGATGTACTAAATGAGAAGATTTCAATTTTCTGAAATTTGGCGGAATTCCCCCAACTTAAATCAATGTACACATTTGGCGAGAATTCTGGAGATAGATCGCTTGAAATCCCTCAATAACTGCTTTATTTCTTCACGGATCATTAAAATTTAACGCTGTATTCTAGTAAAACCTTTGCACTTTTCAAAAATCTATTTCCTTAAGCTCTCAATAAATTGCGCCAAGCCGAAAACTGTGCAAACCGCTAGAACTCACTTTCTCAAAATCGGCATTTGAGCCATTTTATTTTTTCGCCAAAATAAAAAATTTTACGTATTAGCCTCGGAAATCTTCAATTCTTATTGTTTTGCGTATAAAACATTTCATTCCTGCTCCGATTTCCCATGCACACGATATTATAATTAAGAAAAAATAACCTTACGAATATAAACGAACAAAAAAAAATCATTATTATTCTTTTATTTTTACTTTGAGAATTTAAAACATTTTATTCGGCAAAATCGCCACACATGGCAACCACGATCCTTATTTCACACTTTTTTCACTACAATTACGGAAAGCTTTTTGCGTGGAGAGCATAAAAAATCTCTTAAATTCCGGGAACGGGTGGACTTTCAAAGTTTTAAAGTGGACTACGATTTATTCTATATTATTTTACATATCTGTGCTAAATTTCAGGCCGATAGGTCCATTTTTGTGGATTTGTATACGAATGAAATCCACAAACAAACAGAATTTCATTTTTATTTATAAGATACTAGCTGAAGTACCCGTTCTTCGCAACGGGAATGAATGGACTTTTTGATATTAATATTTGTTGTGATTGCTACTTATTGTAATAAAGAGATATAGCAAAATGGATATCGCGTTATATTGTGTTCAATAATCATGCATACTGAATTTCAAGGCAATCGTTTTTACGGTGCTGAAGGCGATGCGGCGTAGCGCAATCTAGTGGCGAGTTTTAGCAAAACGGATACGGCGAAAATATTCTTCGCATTCAGATATCGATGTATACGAATTTTCATGACGATCGGCTGAATAGTCCTGAAGTTCATGTGTTGACGCGACATCTAGTGTCAAGTTATAGGAAAATGGATCGTGCCAAACTCTTCCCCGTGTTCAAATATCTATGTATACCTATTTTCATAGCTATCATTCGCACAGTCAAGAAGTGATACACTGCAGGGCCATCTAGTGGTTAATTAAAGTAATGATTTGCTACAGCGCCGTCATGTGGCGAATTATAGCAAAATGGATAAAGCCAAAATATTCTTATTGTTCAAATAGCTATATGTATACTGATTTTCATAGCCACCGTTTGAATGGTCAAAAATTTGGCCTGCTGCAGCGTTATCTAGTGGCGAGTTAAAATAATAATGCATTGCAGTGCCATCTAGTGGCGAGTAACATCAAAAGTAACACAGTTAGAATACATTCTTCGCGCTCAAATGTGTAAGTATAAAAAATTTTATGCCGAACGGTCGAACGGTATAGAAGTTGATGCGTTGCAGCTTATTAGCGGTAAGTTACAGCAAATGGATAGTGAAAAATATTCTCCGTGTTCTAATATCCGCGTGTACCAAATTTCATCGAAATTGGTTGGACGATATTCGCATAGCAAACGGCTAAACGGAATAGAATTCGACGTTGTGCTGCGGCACCAAGTGGCAAGTTAAGGAAAACGGATAGCATAAAAACTTTCTCCATGATAAAAGACTTAGGTGAACCAAATTTCATGGTGATCGGTGAAACGGTGCTGGAGTTTTTCAACCTCCTACACACATACCAACATTCATTTTTATCTATAACCAGTCTTATTATACGTATATACCAGTCTCAAGTAAAATCCAGTTTCAAATCTAAGCCTCGCCAAAGTGCCAGCGTTCGCCATTTTGCAAGAGTTTTTTCAGGGAATCATTCGAAGCATTGACTTAGCAGCAATCAAAATGGGAAATTGTTCGATCTACAGGCATTTATTTGAAAAGTGGAATCCCTGAATACAGCCGCATTTTTTAATTATCAACTATAACATGTTTTATTCATCGTTACCTCGATGTACTAAATGAGAAGATTTCAATTTTCTGAAATTTGGCGGATTTCCCCCAAGTTAAATCAATGTACTCAATTGGCGAGAATTCTGAAGCTACATCGCTTGAATTGCCCTAATAACTGCATTATTTCTGCACGGATAGTTAAAATTTAATGCTGTATTCTAAGAAAAACCTATATACTTGTTTTCAAAAATGCTATTCCCTTAAGCTCTCAGTAAATTGCGCCAAAAAGCCTAAAACTGGGCAAACCGCTAGAACTCACTTTCTAAAAATCGGCCTATCAGCCATTTTATTTTTCGCCAAACTAAAAAAAAATTACATATTAGTCTCGGATATCTTCGATCCTCATTGTTTTGCGTATAAAACATTTTATTCCTGCTCTCATTTATTATGCGCACACGATATTATAATTAAAAAAATAACCTTACAAATATAAACTAAAAAAATCATTATTATTCTTTTATTTTTACTTTAAGAATTTAAAACATTTTATTCGGCAAAATCGCCATACATGGCAACCAAGATGCTTATTTCACACACTTTTTTCACTACAGGGGTTATAATTACGTAAAGCTTTCTGCGTGGAGAACATAAAAAATCTCTTAAATTCTGGGAACGGGTGGACTTTCAAAGTTTTAAAGTGGACTATCATTTATTCTATATTATTTTACATATCTGAGTAAAATTTCAGGCTGACAGGTCCATTTTTGTGGAATTGTATACTACACAAATGAACAAATTGACAAACAGAATTTCATTTTTATTTATAAGATAACCTACGCTTGTTTTTAAAAAGAACCCTCTCATTAAATTGCGCCAAGCGCTAGAATCATAGAAAATCTGACACACTTTCAGATTTTAAATACGCACTAAAGTGCTATATATAAAAAGAGTTATAATCCATGGGTCTTCCCTATTTTCGTTCCTTCTTTCATTAAGTTGGAAAGTGTATCATTATTCATGAGTGTGATTAAACAAAATTAAAATTGATATTTCTAACATCCTTTTTTCTGGATGTAATACATTAGAAATAGACGCAGAAAAGCTGCTCAGAAAAATGCACAATTCCAACTGAATGAAAATTTCAAAAACTTATACGCAGGTGTATTCATAACCCAAATAGCAGACGATTAAATTACGATAAATAGCGCCAAGCGTTAGAATCCTCCTCAAAATCGCACATCAACCCCTTATATTTTTCGACCAATTAAAAAGTTGCACATTTATTTTCGGAAAATTTCCAAATTCTATTTTTCTTTTGAGTATAAATCATTTCAATCCCGCTCTGATTTCACATGCACACGATATTTTAATTTGAAAACAACCTTACAAATAATCTAGACAAAATAAAAAAAAATCGTTATTCTTTTATTTTTACTTCAAGAGTCTGAATCATTTAATGAACTGCCGAATGTGGCAACCTAGATAAGCTTAATCGTCGCTTAATGCACTGTGGGGTTACAATTACGAAATGGCGGAAAGCAAAAATTAGCCTTTTGCGATATGTTTTTATCGATATTTCCTAAAATAGTTCGAATTTTGAAAAAATCGCTTCGAGATGTGTCGGGGCCTGTCATGGATAATTTACGTTCAAAATTTGGTAGGTCTACGATCACCCGTTTGCGAGCTACGCGAGACACAGACAAACAAACTAACAGTTTACACACATTGTTTTATTAATACAACCACCAGTCTCAAATAAAATCCAGTTTCAAATCTAAGCCTCGCCAAAGTGCCAGCATACGCCATTTTGCAAGAGTTTTTTCAGGGAATCATTCGAAGCATTGACTTAGCAGCAATCAATTTTGGAAATGGTTCGACCTTTAAAAAGTAAAGCACGCTTTTATTTGAAAAGTTGAATCCCTTAATACAGCCGCATTTTTTAAATTATCAACTATATAACGTGTTTTATTCATCGTTACTCCGATGTACTATATGCGAAGATTTCAATTATCTGAAATTTGGCGGAATCCCCCCAACTTAAATCAATGCACTCAATTGGCGAGAATGCTGAAGATAGATCGCTTGAAATCCCTTAATAACTGCATTATTTCCTCACGGATCATTAAAATTTAACGCTGTATTCTAATAAAACCTTTGCACCTGTTTTCAAAAATCCACTTCCTTAAGCTCTCAGTAAATTGCGCCAAGCCGGAAACTGTGCAAACCGCTAGAACTCCCTTTCTCGGCATTTTGAGCCATTTTATTTTTCGCCAAACTAAAAAATTTTAACATATTAGCCTCCGAAATCTTCAATTCTTATTGTTTTGCGTATGAAACATTTCATTCCTGCTCTGTTTTCCCATGCACACGGTATTATAATTAAAAAATAATAACCTTACGAATATAAACTAACAAAAAAAAATCATTATTATTCTTTTATTTTTACTTTGAGAATTTAAAACATTTTATTCGGCAAAATCGCCACACATGGCAACCACGATGCTTCTTTCACACTTTTTTCACTACAGGGGTTACAATTATGGAAAGTTTTTTGCGTGGAGAGCATAAAAAATCTCTTAAATTCCGGGAACGGGTGGACTTTCAAAGTTTTAAAGTGGACTATGATTTATTTTATATTATTTTACATATTTGTGCAAAATTTCAGGCTGATAGGTCCATTTTTGTGGATTTGTATACGAATCAAATCCACAAACAAACAAACAAACAGAATTTCATTTTTATCTATAGGATGTACACTAAACATGGCGTAAGTGATGAGTAAAAGAGAGTTCAGGGAAAAGGAAGAGAAGGAGAGTGACAGGAAAGAAATGGGAGATGAAAGAAAGGAAGGACCGTAGCCTTCGTGTCGTAGCGAGTCTTCATCATCTCCGTGTTCAGGTTGATCCGCTCACGAGCAAAATGATGCACGTCTTCAAACCGTGCTCGAAGATTTTCAATGTACTCCTCTATCGATGAAGCCTCTGGGCGGCCAAACACAAGATCGGCAGGAAGACGAAGATCTCTGCCGAATAGCATCTGAGAAGGTGTGAAACCGGTAGTCTCATGGACGGCACTCATATAGGCCAGCAGGAAGAGGGGTAGTTTCTTGTCCCAGACCTCTTGATTCCTAGATACCAGAAGTGAGAGGTTGTTCGAAATAGTGCGATTAAACCTCTCCACCATGCCGTCAGATTCTGGGTGTAAAGGCGTAGTTTGGATTTTATCGATTTTGAGAAATTGGCATAGTCCTTTAAAAACTGCAGAGGTAAAGTTCGTTCCTTGGTCGGAATGAAGTTGTAGAGGGGTTCCATACCTAGAAATCCATTCTTGCACCAATACCTGTGCTACGGTCGTAGTTTCTTGATCGGGAATAGGATACCCAGGCAGCACAAGAATGTTCGATGAACGTCTAGTGACGTTCAGAATTGTAAGAAAAGCGTTCAGGTAAAGTTTGTACGTTCTGTATAACGTTCTAAAATTGTACTAATCTATCTTTTGCCAAAAACTGTGAATAAATAACGTCTTATTGGACGTGCAACAGGGGTTTTCATGTTGCCCTTCTAAAGCAATACCTAATAACTCGTTCTGTTCGATGTGCAGCAGAAGTGCTGGTATTACCGTTCAAAAGCTATGCCTAACAACACGTTTTATTCGACGTATAACAGAAGTACTGTTTATACCGTTCAAAAGTTATGCCTGATAACCCGTCCTACTTGACGTGCATGAGAAATGCTAGTGAAACCGTTCAAAAGCAGTGCTCATAAATCGCCATACTCAACGCATAACAAAAGTACTGGTGGTACTAAGTTTAAAACGATGTTTAACAACACGTTCTACTAGACGCGTTGAATTTATTAAAACGCTTTTATTAGCTTCACCTGTATGTATGTTTGTATGTTTGTAACCGACTCCTTTGAACTCGATTTTGACCTACTTTAAACGGTCAGATTTAATTTAAACTTTGTACATTTATGGAGAACCGGTGACAATACAATAATTTTATAAGTTTATCTCATAATCCTGATCAGGATCGCCAGGATTAAATAATTTCCTCATTTCTTATCCTGATTGAAAGTAGAACACTTCCAAAGATTACAATCTTAAGAAAACCTTTTGTACTGTGGCAGTGATCGTATAGTGGTTAGTACATTGCGTTGTGGCCACAATAACCCAGGTTCGAATCCTGGGCACGGCATTATTTTTTTTTTTTTTTTTTTTTACAAAATATCGTGATCCATCACATTATGGAAGAGTTGAGTACAAGAACATGTTAAGGCCATTCTTTTTAACACGCTTTTATTTGTTGATTAGAGACCTATTTTTCATTTTAGTGAGAAAGGCAGCATTTAACTGCAGGTTGATTAATACTTTGGTGCACAGCAGGGGCGTAGCAAGAGAGGGGGGCTCAGGGGGCTGCTCCCCCCGAAATGGGACCCTTTACTTAGCTTACAATTTGATATTTAGCTTACAATTGAACTTTAGCTTTAAATTTGATACCCCCGAAATAAAATCCTGGCTACGCTATACTGGTGCACAGTGAAAATAAATTATCTCACAGTTTGTACTTTCCAACTTAGTGCTCCTTAGTGTCTTATGAGAGATATCGAAAATTAAAAATAAATATCGAATACATACAGTTTAACAAAAACTAAAAAACGCGCTTTTATAGGAAATCGAACTAAAAAGTGAAAAATAAAAATATAGTTTAAAAAAACCAAAAAACACGCTTTAGTGATAAATTGAAGAAACTAAAAAGCGAAAAATAATTCTTAATATATAAATAAATTAATGAACGAAAAATAGTATTATTGTGAAAAAAGCGTGGGATGCTCCATAGATCAGTTCTTGAGAATATTCAATCGGTACGATTAGTACAAAAATGATACAAAAAATATAGCACAAAGCGCCCCACATTTTTTATTCCTGAAACGTCGTAATGAGTCGTTCACTTGGCGTCTAATAAATTTTTACAGACACCTTTTTGGCAACATCCCGGTGTTGAGTTGAGCAAGGCAAGCAAGCGGCAAAATCATTTTGCATTCCTCGTGATATTGCTGTTGGTCGTATTTTTTTTTTTTGTTTTTGCATTATTTACGACTTGTGTTTCTCCCAGACAGCACATAAGCTTAAATCAAGCTTGACATTTCTTTCAATTTGACTCATTTTAAGCTTGCAACAAGCATGGAGATTACAAAAAAATGAGTCAGCAAATATTTTCCCGCCGAATTTAAGTCATTTGAACTGTCAAGCTTGAATACAACTTGATTACTGCTTGACTTGGAAAGCCACATAACAAATAATGTATCATCGGTCATAAATGTACTTGACCATAGAATTAAAAAAAAAGATTCTATATTTCCAAATATTGAAATTCTTCAAAATAAAATACAAATATACTACAAAATTGATTTCAAAATCAGTCGTTTGTCTCGATTTTGGCCAATATTGCCCAGCATAAGTGTTGCGATATTGAAAGTTTTAAAACTTGCTGCTGGGGTATGCTTCGGGCCATTTAGAGAAATAGTCAATGACAACTAGGATGTATTTGTTGCCCTCCAAAGTTCGCGGAAGAGGCCCCAAGATGTCGAGGGCAGTTCTTTCAAAAGGAACTTCTACATTGTAACGATGTAGTTTTCCACGGCTTCGTTTCTTCGGGCCTTTACGGGCGGCACAGGCGTCACAAGCTTGACACCACTTTTCGACATTGTCTCGAGCCCTAGCCCAGTAGAAGCGCTCGCGAACTTTCTACAGGGTCTTCATTATGCCAAAATGACCCCCAGTTAAGCTACTATGAAGCTCTTCTAGGAGCTTCGGAATCCTCGAACGAGGGAGTACTAACTGCCGTCGGAGCATCTTACCGTCGTCCGACTCCCATTTACGATACAGGACTCCATTTCTCAGGCGAAGAGAGTCCCACAAAGCCCAGTACTGCTTTGTTGCCGGATTGTAAGATGATATTTCTTGCCAACTGGGCTTAGCGCTGGATTTTTGAATCCTCGAACGAGGGAGCACTAACTGCCGTCGTCCGACTCCCATTTACGATACAGGACTCCATTTCTCAGGCGAAGCGTATCCCACTTCTGACACCAAATGTTGCAGAATACTCTGCTAGTTTTCTGGGTAGTTTCCCTATCTTGACGAGAGAGTCGAGTATTTTTTCAATTTTAGATTCACATTCTTCACGTATTTTCGAAGCTACATTTTCTTCGAGGAGTGACATTCTTTTCTCCATTTCCTCTTGATTTTTCTCTACTTTCTCCAGTCCGGTTTTCACTTCTTCGTGTGCGGCTTTTAATTCTTCCAATCCGATTTTCATCTCGTCTTGAGCGGCTTTTATCTCGTCTAATCCGGTCTCTATTTTCAGCTCCAGTTCAGATTTCAACTCTTCCAATCCGGATTTCATCTGGTCGTGTGCGGTTTTCATTTCTTCTTTTCCGTCTTCAATTTTCTTCTCTAAATCGTCTTTCAACTGTTTTTGTCCGGTTTTCATCTCGCCTTGTGCGGCTTGTCTTGTCCGGCTTTCATCTCGTACATTATATCACTTTTCATCTCTTCTATCAGTTTTCTAAGGTCCTCCATTTTTTTTGTCCACACCATCCACTGGAGAATTAAAGTCTTTCTTTAGAATCCCGATTCTGACACCAAATTTTGCAGAATACTCAGCTAGTTTTCTGGGTTCGTTGTTCTAAAGTCCAGTTGGTGTAGAAAGTTCTAGTAAAGAGTCCATTTTTCAGGATGGAATACAACTTTATTGCTTCTAGAACTTAGTAGCATAATCAGTTGTACAAAATTCACAGGCACTAATGGCCAGTAGCTCGTTCATAACAGTCCATTCGGTACCGAAGCTTTCAGAAATGCTGTAATTCTCACACAAAATGAAACACATCCACAGGCAAAACTTCAGTGGAAATATTCGAGGGATAACACTAACAGTCCCTCAAGACTCAGCAGTGAAGAATTTACACACAGCATTTAAATTCAAAGCTTCATAAACAAGCGTGAAAAACACCGCTTCTATCACTGAGAAAAGCGCCGTACACATCGGGAGTTCTTTCAGCTCTCGACGAGAGATTTCACTCCACACCGAACTCTCCGGGCAGCGCCCGCTGGTATTTATAGAGGAGGCAGAAGCTACGAGAAGCTTCGAGAAAAGTCTATTTCTCGAAAATTCTACATAAAGCGGGAATTTTGATTACGTCAAAAAAGAGAAATGTTAGGTTATTATGTGTTTTTAGTGCAGGAAAACCAACTTTCAGGTCCCATTGGGAAAATCGCGCCAAATGACCAAAATGTCGCCATTGGCGACTTTTGGCGAAATATTGCCAAAACTTTGCGCCAAAAATAAGTCCCCAAAAGTGAAGTTACCGAAGGCCTAGGACCAATATTTCTCGAGATTTCTAGAAACCCCACACTAATGAATACGGAAACCGAAACCTCCGTACCTCCGGTTCTAGTTGACCGATTTTAATGCAACAAAAAGCAAAATTTAACTATTTGAAGCGTAGAATACGAATTTTAAACTATTTTAAGCCCCAGAACAGCGGTTTGCCCCGAAAATTCGTAACAGTATTTAGAATCTTTTGGGCGCTCCTGTAGTCCAGTTGATTGGGACCAAAACTGTATTAACATTCAGTGTCATCCACTACAAGTTTAAAAAATGTCTTTGAACTTGAATGGATGTATACAAAAGTATTTTATTTTTACGATTGAAAATTTGTACAAGATATATATAGGGAGAGTGTGACCTCAGGGGCGTAGCCAGAAATTTTTCATGGGGGGGGTTACGACTACTGCAACTCACATATATGCATACATGTGTGTGATGAGGGAGTGAAGAATATACATTTTATATGGCAAAAAATTCCTCATGGGGGGGGGGTATGACCCCCCCTAACTCCTCCCTTGGCTACGCCTCTGTGTGACCTAATAGTAGGAATTGGAAAAAAAAAGCTCATTTTGCAAGAATGGGCTCTCTAGGCAGATCTTATTGACAACTCATTGTTGGTTCTGGAATTCTTCAGGGCGCATGCCAAGGCCCTGATTTAGCATTGCTGGTCTCCGGAGATGAGAAACAAGTAATAAATAGAAAGAATGCAGTGTATCCATACCGGCAATACTTTCTTCCGCAGCCTTCTCCGCCTACATCTCCGTGTTAGGCATCTGCAAGCTGCCACGGTGACTATTATGGTGGATGCAAACACTATGCCAGTTCCAACTGGCAACAAGATGCTGAGGGTGTAGGTGTCATTCTGTAAGAGAGAAAACACATCAGAGAGCATGCTCACAAATGTCGTTCTGGCATTAACTAACAAAAGGTAAAAGTAAAATTAAGTAGCTAAATGCACTCACAAGAAGAGTGTTCAAAACATTAATTTGTACAAATAATAACAATAAAAGTCAAATGAAATTCGCGATAATATTACCAAGCAAGTTTAAATCAAACGCATCACGGTGTACCGATTGTGAGGACACTACTCTCGTATTTTGACTGTTTTGATTCACGTTGTTGTTGTTGGGGGATCACGGCCGACTATCTGCACTTAGGATCTAGGCCGATGGGTGGGATGTCCTCCGTGGGGGGTCTTTCAAAGGGTCATAACCAGGGCCAGATTTCCCATAAGGCCAACCTAGGCCATGGCCTAGGGCGCAGCGGTCTAAAGGGCGCAGAACAAAGAACTCTCCTGCAGAACAATCACGGATGAGGAAAAGGACTGGAAAGGAGAAACGAAAACTACTTATTTTAAGTGATTATTGCCCAAGAAAAACACGCTTATGGCTTCCGAAAATTCCTTTTTTCCATAGTACAATTTCTTATCTATAGAAAACCCATGTGCAGAGATCCATTAACCCAGTGGCGGCTCGTGACTTGTTTCAGTGGTGGGGCCCGAAAAAAAAAAATACTGCCAATTAAAATTCGGAAAATATATATACATATAGGGTTGCCAGGTCGCCAAACCAATTAGCCGGACAGAACATCCAGTTTGGCCGGACATTTGGGTAAAAAGGCCGGACAGTCTACAATATTGAGGATTTTGTCGCAGTATTAATAGGTACAAAAAAAAAAATTGTACGTAAAATCAATCTCTTTTGATTATTACCATGAATATTGTTAAATTCTAACGAAATATAAATAACATCGAATGCCAAATCGGTTCTAGTACTTTATTACTAATCAGCCAAAGTCACCAGTAAAAAGCCTAACAAAAGCGGGACACAGTTAAGTTTGGCCGAAGACGCAATCAAAAAGCCTAACTATGTCCGGCTTTATCCGGACGCCTGGAAACGCTATATACATATAGAGCAATATAGCCTTCCCCCGTGCACACAGTGTAAGCATTTAAAATCCTTCAAATGGCTAATAATTATCAAAATTACTATACAACTTTTGCTATGTTTTACCTAATTATGTTAATACTGAAAAGTCCATTACTGATCGAAAAGCCAAGTTTAATTTTTACTTAGTATTTATGTCTTTACAGCTGCTTGTTCATAATTTTTTAATTATTTATTTATTTATTTTAAAATCAATATTAAAGTATAAAATACATTTGCACATCGCATTTCGTAAATCAAGAAAGTATCTTTTTATGTAAAGCTAGCAAGTGAGATTGACAAGTTTTAAAATGACTTAGCAACCCATTTATGTTAAACAGCCCAGGCAATTAAGACCAAAATAAAACCGTGCTGCCCGAAAAAATAGTGTAGAGCTGGAGATGATTTTAATCCAGCGTTGGCATCCCAAGTAAGTGCTGGGTGGGTTTTGCGAAGTAAATTTAGGTGGGCTTCACTTTTAGGAGCCAAAAAACCGCGAAATTTTGGCACTTTTTTCAGTTTTTCGCATATACCTTGAAAATGGTGCATCGTACCGCAAAGTGATGTATTACAAAATTAAAGAGCATAAAATTCCGCGTCTTATGAGTCCTTAAAAGTTAAATTCGGTTCTGCGGTTTAGCCACAATCGATTGTCAAAAATGGGCAATTTTGCCAACTTGGAGGAAAAGCCGGTTTAACGCCTGTAATTCAAAAACGACCAGCCCTAATGAATTAACGTAAAGAGCTACCACATAGCTCTTTGCGTGTTATTTGAATGTTCTTTCAAGTTATTTGAATTTACATCATTATACATGTACATAAGTTACATATGATGTCTTTCGTCGTTTTGGCAAAAATGTCCCATCGACATTAAAGTCTTCTTCATCATCTTCGTCAGGGAAGGGATTCTCCTCCTTTTCTTCCTCTCGAAAATCGCAATAATCGTACGGCGCGAATTCTATGACCGCTTCTGCGGTGAGGGAATTTCGACATGTATGCGGAATCAGACAGTTTCGGGTGGTCGTCCATCCCCGCTGCTCTGTATTTTAGAAATTTTTTCTACCAAGCCTGCACTTGCAAGTAGACCCTCAGGGAGTGCTGCCGAGCAGCCGCTTCTGTGGGAGGCAAAGAAGCTAAACTGAATGCACTTTTTGAAATAATTGTAGCCTTAGCAAATTTAGCGATGTTTCGCTGCCGCCCGTGTATACATACACAATAAACTTAACTCCTGCTTCACCAACCTGTCCAGGTGTTGCATCGGGATCTGAAAAAATGGCTATTGCATTTTGAAGGCTGAAGTTATTTTGTAATTTCTTTACAAATTTAATTTTGCCCTGTCGAAAGAAAGCGGATGTACTGTCGCACCCACTGAAGGCATGCAGAAACAATAATTTTTTTATTTTTATTTATTTTATTTTTTTGTGCCATCTGAAAGTTTACACTGCCTGAGATCATAAATCACGGTATCCTGATTCCCTTTACCAGTTTTTAAGTGATAGATGTTGCAAAAAGGAGACGTTGCAGATGAGAGAGCTACATAGGCTGTCAGCAGGACCAATAAATCTATGTCCTCTCCGACAATGAACATATTTTTTTGAAGTGTACACGTTTCTAATGCAGTTGTTATAATCAAGAGATCTGCGTTCTCGATGGCTTGCTTGACCCGAAAACTTTCACTAGTCAGTTTATTCGTAATTGTGGATGTCAGACGTTTCTGATTACTTTCGTTTGATAAGAAACGTTCTTTCGGCATTGTTGCATTCATAGTTTCATCAAACAAAACAGATGCTGATGACATAGCACGGGGTCTTTGGATGCGTACAGCTGATTTTATGCCTTTCTCCGTACCATCTTCAGAGTGTCCATCAAACACTATGGTGCAATTGGGACCCATAGTGTTTTTTTTTAACATAGTTGATATATTTTTCAATGATAGTGGAAAATTTTTCATTGGTATTCCACATAAATCGTGTAACAAGAACCCACCATCAACAACGAAGATAGCATTGCTTGTATTAGCATCGATTGGACGGAACAGCTTATGGAGATCGGATTTTCTAGTCTTCCACATTCCACTGTCATCGAAAAAAGATAATGGATAGGAGTCTAATTCAAATCCGAAGTATGACTCTAGCTCCTTTGGTGATTTCATGCGAACAAGGATTCTGCAGAAAATTGTATCAGGGCTGACTGGGACCGCTCCACCGTTAATCTTCACTTTGCAGTTCACTGCTCGTAGTGGCGAATTAAAAGGAGCAAGCCAGATGGCTATTGGTAGGGGTCCCAGGGAATGAATACCATATAATAATGTAATAACAACATACCAATTGTATATAATAATGTTATGGAATGGTAGATTTAAATTCGAGTAAATAGTATAGACATAGACCAATGTACTGTGGTTAATTTTTTCTTCTTCTTTTGCATAATATCATTATATATATATATATATATATATATATATATATAGATAGATAGATAGATAGATAGATAGATATTATGCAAAACATATGCATATATAAGTTCGAATAACTTGACCTATGGGGTAGCTCTTTGCGTTTATTCATTTGGGCTGGCCGTTTTTGAATTACAGGCGTTAAACCGGCTTTTCCTCCAAGTTGGCAAAAATTGCCCTTCTTTGACAATCGATTGTGGCTAAACCGCTGAACCGAATTTAACTTTTAAGGACTCATTACACGCGGAATTTTATGCTCTTTAATTTTGTAATGCATCACTTTGCGGTACGATGCACCATTTTCAAGGTATATGCGAAAAACTGAAAAAAGTGCCAAAATTTCGCGGTTTTTTGGCTCCTTTGGGAATTTTAACACTTATTTTTGTGAATTTTCATTCCAATTTTTAATAAAAGTCACTTTTTTTATTAAAATAATTGATAAAACAGATTAAATTATATGGTAAAATACCAATGAATTGAGTTTTTGTGAAGGAACCGATTTAATTGATTGTTATTTTTGAAGGGTCCGCAAACCGGACATAGTTTTCGTCTCCATCGTCCCCTGGATTACCATAGAAATAGTCCCCCTAATTTTTTTTTCAGTCTCTTTGTGCTATGAATTATTAGATTGAGCTTTTTGTTTTCAGTCGAAACTTGTATTCACTTTTAAATTTCAAGTGAGATTGCAAATGCCATAAGTCAGGATTTTAAAACTTTCGTAGATAACTCTTTTTGAACCCTAATGATTGCCAAAGTTAGTTATTTTTGATGATATGTTACCAGATATTTCTTAAAAAATGACTAATGAAGTAATTTACTGGCAACAAATTGACAATTCCAAGTTTTCAAGCATGGAGCCTTCTTTTTAACCTAAATTAAAGCTTAAAAAAATATCAGATCTTTCCGAAACTTCACAACATTTCCACCTATGACTGTACAACTTATTATGAAGAGATGACGTATACACAAGCAGATTCCTTCTTCCTACTAAAAAAAAAAATAAAAGCAATTCTCTTCGTGCGAAAAGAATGGCGCTATTTGCTAGTCTTCTCTACTTATCATAAAAGAAGGTGTCTGTGTGTGGGTCTGTGGGTCTGTATGTCGGCGGCATTACGGACAAACGGCTACACCTAGAAATACCAAATTTGGTGCTCGGGAAGATCTAAACGTGAAGTTGTGCACCTCGAAACGATTTTTTCAAAATTCGATCTAGAATTTTTTTAATTTTATGTTTTATGCGATTTTTGGCATTTTCCCCCACCTAATTCGTAATAACGCCGGAAATTACGCTCGCAGCAAAACGGCATTTGTATCATCGGATAGAGGAAAAATTTTTCTTTTAAAAACAGTTTGTTCTGAATACGTAACATTATTTACCGATTTTTAGGATTTTTTTTACTAAGTATCTGATTTGACGAATTTTTTGTAAAATAATTTTAAAACAGTCGCATCTTGAATTCTATCCGTCATAACTTTTTGATATTTTGACTGATCGTGAAACATTCTTTTTCCCTCTTTTAAAATAAAAACGAAAACATTATGTAAATTATGAGATTTTTTACGAATTTTAATGTAACCTAATGTTTAGAATTTAATAGAATCAACGCGATCTTACGCCATTCATTACATTGCGATCATGGCACGAGAATTTTCATTGTTGCCACAAAAAAGGTTAGAAAAAATGTTTTTTTTTTTTTCAACCAGTCGAATTTTTAAATGGGACATCGGAATTTCAATTCGCAAGTGAGGATCTATGACGTCAAATGCTTTAAGATACGTAAAAATTACGCCACAATTTTTAAGCATTTATCCCTGCTCTTTTTTTTTTAACACAAGGAAGCGATATTTTGATGAGAAATTCATGATTATTATTATTATAAGTAAGGCGACCATATTTCTAAACAGTAGTTTGGGGACAAATCAAGCACTGTCCTCGAATCCAAGGAAAACTTGGGGACCCTAGAAAATATTTTTGGGGACTTATTCGAGGACACAACATATTACACTGCTAATAGCTCTTTATATCAATTGTGTATTCTTATTTCTAATAAATTAATAAAAGTATTTACAAATATTTATTTAAACCAGAAATATGAAAGGAAAACCATGTTGAAATATTGCAATTTATTCATAATTTAATACTTGGCATAGTATTTCTATTTTTCAAAAGACATTGCTTTTTACATTGGCTCGTTTTGTGATCATTTTTCATGAATCCTTTTACACCCTCTAAAAAAAGTATTCGAGTGCAAGAAAAATTTCGTACTTCAATTTCATATTTAAAGCATGGTTATTCCTGAAAAGTGATTAATCATTAACAAAACTGAAATGGGAAATTTGACTCATAGTCGAATACTTTATTGAATGTCCGTACAGTATACGCATACTTTAAATCTTAACTGACTTTGATACTTAAAAATGAACTCTAATAGCTTTTTATCTGAATTGTGTATTCTTATTTCTAATAAATTAATGGAAGTATTTCATTCATTTATAAATATTTATTTAACTAGAAATATGAAAAGAACATCATGTTGAAATATTGCAATTTACTAAAAATTTAACTCCTGGCATAGTATTTGTATTTTTCAGAAGACAATGCTTTTTACATTGGCTCATTTTGTGTTAATTTTTCATGAAACTTTGTACACCCACTAAAAAAAGTATTCGAGTGCAAGAAAAATTTTGTACGCCAATTTCATATTTAAAGCATGATTCTTCATGAAAAGTGATTATAATCATTAACAAAACTGAAATGGGAAATTTGGCTCATAGTCGAATACTTCATTGAATGGACTACTACAACTACAGAATAACAACTAACGTTTTCAGCGATCGAATTTCATTGTTTCTGTGAGTAGAAGGCGCTTTTAGCTGGTTTTTTTTTCCTTCAGTTTTTTTCTGAAAGAAATAAACCAAACGGAAACTTTTAGGGAAAAAGTACAAATCTTTAAATTTGGGGACTTTTCGCATCCCCAAGAAGTCAAAGTATTTTTGGAGACAAAATGAAAAAAAGATCTATATTTTGAGACTGTCCTCGAATTTCGAGGACGTATGGTCACCTTAATTATAAGTGGTATTTTAATCCGTTGCTTATTTAAAAATTGAAACATTTTAACAGGGGAAATTCAGCTGAAAATGTTCTTCATTTTAAAAGCTACAAAATTCATTTTAAAGCGGATTATATTAAAAATTTTCTATTTACTTTTTTTATTTTTCTAATTTAATTATGTCGCAGGCATATATGTTTTCTAACATATGCATGTTGCGATTATAGTTTTATTTTAACGTTGGATTACGTTCCTCCATAGTGTCCTATTCCTAAAGAAAAAAAAATTCAACGTCGTTGTAAATTTTAATATGATACCGTTTGAAAGCTATTGAGCGAAATATCCAAATTAACTCCCACAACCAACCGGGGTATTTTTTACGGTAGTTCAACAGTGACGTCATAAATTTTAAAAAATGCGTGAAATTTGTAAACTCGGCAACTCTAACGTCCTGTCACAGTTATAGCGATTTTTAATAGCTCTTCGAGATTACAAAGTTTGGTGTTTTCAGGAGACAGATCTATGGAAGATTTATAAAATATCTTTATATTGGATACATGAATATTTAAATTGGCACCGCTTGAATATTTTTCACCACGGTGAGATTAAATTTTTTGCGGTGCTAAATACGCCAATCTTACAAAACTATGCATAAATTAAGTATGTATGGAGAGCTTCCTTAATAGAATCCGTTATGTCAAATAAATAATGTTTATGGTAATGCGTAAATTGCAAAGATTCACCGTAGAATAAAAAGGTCCTATTTGTGCCAAATAATGTAAGTAGCTTCGTTAAATTGAGCATTAAAGAGGGAGAAGCGAAGATAGATAGTATTACTATGCGTAATAGGTAGTATTAGTAGATTTGTAAGGATAATATGAATAAATCACAATATACCACGTTAATAAATATTTCATGAAATTAAAAGTGTTCTGTTTATCCTTTTTCAGGGGTTGCTTTACAACCAACTGAACGATAAGTAATTCTAATTTGCGTTGATATTTCCCGCAGTAATTTCAACTGAGGAAATTATTTGAACTTTTTTAAAAATGAAATTCTGTTTTGTCACATGCAGATATGATTTTAGTAAAATATTCGCTTCTTCCCGTATGAAGAGCGGGTGCGCAGCTATTTTAAAATAAACGGTTTGTCCATTTCATGTAGTGTCTGAGGTATGTAATGCTACAACTTGAATCTAAAAAACAGTATGAAGTAGAAATAACACATTTTGAAAGTCAGGAGTTCTCTGCAAACCGCTAAGCTTTTCACTTTTCTGATCACGAATGACACTGATGTAGTTTTTTGAGTCATTATATTGCAATGGTGCTAGGTTAGTACTCATGACGTAAACTTTACATCAAGAGTCAAATAATTTTGCTTTTATTTTAGATTTCACGTCACTGGAATTAATTGGAATTACACATGTAAGGAAAATTTTCGTTTTCTACCGTGCGAAGCGAAGAACGGGCATGCAGCTAGTCATTAATAAAAGTGTGCTCAGCCATTACCAAAGACTTCATTTGTGTAAAAAGTCTTAAATATTTATGTTAAGTAATCCGCACATTTTAGATAAATTCAAACTTACAAGTCTAGCATTTATTTCAATTTTTTGTTGTGAATGTTTATAATGATTAATATTCATTCATTTTGGATCATAAATGCTTGGATAAAAAGACTTGCATAAAAAGCTGGCAGTTACATAAATTATTCAAAGGGGGCCCCGAAAATTTTTTGCGGGAGGGCCGAGGACTTTTTCGGTATGCCACTGGCCTTATCCACTTGGCCATGGTGGGGCTACTAAAGTATTAATTTAGATTATGATCCAATGCTGCGAAGAAGGAAATAGGCAAAGGGCACCAAAGAAAGTATTGTTCAAGAGCGCTTTCTGCATTAGTAGCAATCCTAGAACTAAGTTCATGTCTTTTGAACAGAAATGTATGTATATATATATATATATATATAATATATATATATATATTCTTTTTGAGAGCCGAGTTTTGAGGTCCCTTGCCTCAAAATGTGAGGCCCGAGTTGAATGCCTCAAAATGTGAGGGCCGAGGCGCGCGCCTCAGGCGCCTATTGGGAAATCCGCCACTGGTACCTGGTGCTGTTCATCATGCCAGGTGGATATCTACAATTTACTGTCTCAAAATGCTTCTTTTCAGATGTCAGCAACATATTTAAAATAAGGAGGAATTACAGACATTTTTTTATTTATAATAAATACTTATGTAAAGGCATCGTTCAACACTCCCACTCCTACTTTAGCCCCCAATCAAAACATACAATTATTGGAATCACTTGTTCAATACAGAAAAAAATGCTAAAAAAGTTGCAAACAAAGTACTCTATTAAATGATAAGCCATCTTTGATATCTTAACTCGGAAAAAGTTGCTTTTTCATTTTTTGTATGACATTTTAGCAAAAAAAAAAAAAAAAAAAAAAAAATTAAAATAAGCATGGCTGTAAAATTAATGTCATTTGAAAAAGAAAATGATGATGATAGTAGGAATGTAAGAGCAGCAAAGTGGATCACTTATTGGACAAATAAGTTGATTTTTTTTATTTCATCTCAAACAGTAAATTTTTTAAGAGATTTAATATTAATATGTAATTTTTGTATATCGTGATGTATGGTATGAAAAACAGCATTATTTGAAAGGGAAAAAAAAGCTTTTTAGGTTATTAATGACTCAGCTGAAAGGGGGGGGGGGATTAATCCAAGATTTCAGTTCCTGTTTAACTAAGGATACAGAACAAAAGCAGTTTCCACTACAGGTTGTATCCGAATGTAGAAAAACTTTTTCAGACTCTTCGAAAGCCACATTATCTAAGCCATTGCCACTTTAACATGAAAATTGTAAATAATAATTTATTTTCTTTACAATGTGTTTCCTTTTTTGAACATAACTGTAATAATCAAATGTATCTAAACTTTAATCGTTCTCAATTTTACACCTTCTGTACCCTTATTTTCTGTTAATTTTTTCACTTAAATTTCATTTTTTAAAAACTTTTTAAATTTCTTTTGTACAAAAAAGAGAAAGAAATTTATTTTGTACACGAAAAACACAGAGAAAAACGAAAGGAGGTAAGATGAAATAGAATTTTTCGAATTTTCATAAAAAGTCAATTTTTAGGATCGTATCTAGTCCTGAAAAAAGCATGTATGTTTAAATCTGTAAGTTTTAATTTAAAAATTGATGTGTGGTTCATTAAGACAAGAAAATTTTTTATGAAACAAGACAAACATTATGTTTCTAGACTCAATTTTATCCATTTTATGACCGAAAAACTGCTCTTTTTGCGAAAAATTACGCTTCTTCCAAGCTTTAACCTCAATGCGGCTCGGGTTAATATTATGCAAATGAGCTGAAACTTAACCAATCTCATTTTCTAGCCTACTGAACTCTCTTTTTTTTGGGGGGGGGCTCCCAAAAAAATTCGAAAATTGATTTTTTGTGACCACCATAGTAACCAAATTCCGGCATTTTGATGCAGCTGATTAATTTTTAAAAGTCA
Organism: Cheiracanthium punctorium; assembly: GCA_038373885.1. Classification (NCBI taxonomy): domain Eukaryota; kingdom Metazoa; phylum Arthropoda; class Arachnida; order Araneae; family Cheiracanthiidae; genus Cheiracanthium; species Cheiracanthium punctorium. Next base: position 154,199 of record JAWZYV010014361.1, read on the forward strand.
AATAAAAACAGAACTACTGCAATACAATATCATATCCTATTTTAATTTTTTTTTCTTGAAGAAATAGTTCATGCTTTCATTGCAACAACATTTAACAGTCATTGTGCACTTAGCATTTAAATATTTCATTTTCAATATTCAAAGCGTCCTCAAAAAATTTAGGCCATTTGGTCACCATAGAGTAACAGGCCCTTAAAAAGTCCTCCGCTTAAAGCACCTTTCTCATTGGCAGATAGCTTTCGTACACTGTTATAAAAAATCTGAATTCCACAGACAATATTGACCTGATTTTCACGGGAGAATCTCCCTTACTGGTGAATAAAGGATTTTTGCTGTTTTTTAACGAAAGTTCTGTTAAAAAACGGAAATTATCTGTGATTCTTCGGAAAGTCTAGTTCTAAAAGTGCATTTTCCGTTCTCTTTCTGGAACCTGCGACCTTGGACTAATGAAATGTCTCCGAGTTACTCCCGCTTGTAATCAAAATATTACCCACCAAGCTGATTTTAGCAATTTTGAATGCAAGATGTTCGTTGCTCATTTTGCCTGCAGTTCAAGTTGGAGTTAAAACCCCTTAAACGTACAAAAATATCGTCGCATTACACATGTAACAGACGACTGCAGATAATTGGAGTATAGTATTTTACTTAAGGGGGTATTCTGGTTTAGAAATTCGAAAGAAACTGATTTTTTTTTTGCATATTTTCATAGTGTAACCCTTTAAGAATATGTCCCTAAGAGGATTTTTCGAAAATTAAATTATTTTCGGAGTTACAGCTCATTTTGTGACGCGCCGACAAAATTGTGCATAATAATCCGAACTTTAACTGAAGCAGTTCAAAAAGTAATAAAACCAATATACGAAGATTTGTCTTCAGAAAGCTTGCTGGAAAGGTGCTTGGCTCAGAAACTCAGAATAATAACGGGTCTCTAAATTCGCTCATCTGGACTTTCGCACCCAAGCATTATTCATGCTGGTACCCATACAATTGAAATTGCTAATTTCATTGCGGTATGTATATTTAATGAAGGATTTTTACCAGTTTTAAAGATTTTATCAGAAATGGGAATAACAATTGGGCCCGAATCTCATGCGTTCGTCAACAAACGTGATCAAGCCCGAATTAGCAGGTCCGAGGTACGAGCTTCTGAGGCTTCCAAGGAAACTAGGGCCTGGATTCCGATCAAACGCTTATCTGTCGTATCTCCCTTTTCCGTCGCAGAGTTGCGGCAACTGGCTCATTTTCCGAAACAGGTGAAACACGCGAAGCCGCATCTTCGAGTGTCACGTGATCAGTATTTGCGGCAGCTAGATGCTGCCGCAAGTCGCACAAGCAAGATGGCTGACATTACAGCTTTGGCACGAATAATAGAAAAAATACGTCCACATGTGAGAGCAATTTGCATTTCACTGTCTTCTCTGTGCAAATGCAAATAAGGAAATTCTTTTTGTGTTTATTATTCTGTGTTGTTACTTATATTTTTATTTACAATTTTTAATCATACACGGAGAGGGCGCGACCTTGAAATCACCGATTTCAATGAAATTTGGTACAAATGAAGCTCATAACATGCAATCACTGATGCAAATTTTACGACGCAATATACAGGGATTCTCAAAAGATCTCCCTCCAAATATTTGAAAATCAGCATAAGCAAGTACAGCTTTAATTCTAAGCGGATATAGCTTAAGTACATTTTTAATGGAGCGAAGAGCGGTCCTTTCTGGCGTCGTGCGCAAGCGCGTCAAGCTGCGAACGTCGTGTTTGCAGGTTCGAACCCAGCTGACGTGACTTTTATCTCTTTTGTACATTTTAATGGCCAATTTCGTTAAAATTAATTTTAACATCGCAGCTTGTGTTATTGAATTAATTTCAAATGAATTATTAATATTACAGGTATTTTTTGAGTACTCTTTCAAATAAAATAGTAATTTAATAAGCAAAAAATAATAAAAATAAGCAATTTAAATTTTTAGAATGCTGCATCAATGAATATATGATTGGAGCAGGCAAACATGTGCGTAATTTTGTGAATGGTTGTATTACGCGTGCGCGCGAGAGAAAATGACATTTCTTCTTCTTAAAAAAAAAAAGTTAATATTAAAGGGGTCAAATAAAATAGGTCATGTGCGGTTGTCATCTAATGTTCTGAAGTTTAGGACGGTTTTCTCCATATGTAACGTGGTAAAGCGTTAGAGCCCCTTGTGAATTAAATTGGAATACTCATTTTTAAAACACAAACATTTTATTTTAAATATAATTACTTGTCCTGCAGATAATCGTAAAATCTTTAAGGACTGTTTGCGTTATTGATTCAGTTTCAAATAAATGATTAGTATTATAGATATGTATTCCCCCCCCCCCTTTTTTTTCTGTATATAATAATTTTTTTTCAATGTAGCATCACCAAATATCATGTCTAAATAAGCAATCTAATAATTCTTTGTGTTGTGTTAAGAAAAAGCTATGCACAGGCTATCTGGTTTGTGGTGTCGGGTGCCTTGGATTGAGGACTTTTTAGGGGATCTAATTCTTGAGAATCCTGAATCACTGAAAAAATGCTTTGAGCATGCAAATATACCTCTACTTTCTTGAATGATTGTTTTACGAAAAGCATAATAATAAAATCCACACTATTGGTATTGATTTTGGGGTAGGATGTATAGTTTTTACAGAGCTACAAAAAAAAAAAAAAAAAAAAAAAAAAAACCTTATACATTATGGCCTTTAGAAGCAAATTATTTGAAATGCGCTCACGTCTGAATACTGCAGTTGATTGAGTTGAATCAAATAATTATGCAACGGACATCAATCTGGCCGAATACTGAATATTCGGTTAAACTTTCAACCGGATGTCCGGTTATCCGACAGCAGTATATCTTCCTTTTTCATTTTCACTAGTTTTCTTAGATTATTGAACTATTACTGAAAAAAAAAAAAAAAAAAAAAAAAAAAAAAAACTCGTTAGTTTCAAATCGACTAATTCAAAAATCAGAAATTTCTTTAGAATTGTTTCCATTAAGTGGAATAATCCAGTCCTACTCATTGGCGTAACAAAGGAGGGGGGCTAGGGTGGGCTTAGCCCACCCTAGAAAAATGTTAACCTTTTTCCGATAAGTGGTAAGAATTAACTAGTTACATCAAAATATTCATTAATGTGAAAAGTTGGAAAAAACAATTGCAAAAGATCATATTGAAAAGTTCTAACTAGCTGTTCCACTTCTACTTCTAGCAATTTTTTCGAGGAAGCAAGTTAACGCGATTCCACTCCCCATACCGAGATTGGGGGCCAGAGATCAAGGAAACTCCCTTCTCGGGCCCATCTTTTTAATTTTTTTTCCCTCTCTTGCTGACCGGGGGTGGGGGACTTTCATTGGTATGACTGAAGGGAGGGGTGAAGTATGGTTTCATCAATGAGATATATACATCTGCATCACTTTGCTTTAGAAGACTTTTGCTATGTGCGCATGCTTACCGTAAATATGCGTTTACCGGGACTAAGAATAGGAATATTTTAAGCGGGACCTGATTAGAAAATGTTTGCACCCAGGGCACTTTTCAAATTTTAGGCACCTGTATATAGCTGCCTCAATTTTTGTGCCCTTGTACATAGCTTTAACCACAATGTTTTGTCCTATTTTTATGTGTGCCCAGGGCACGTGCCCCAAGTCCCATGCAATAATAGGCGCCTGATTGTAAGTTCCAAAAGGAGGTTGTGGGTCGAAATCATCTCTGCGGTCATTAACAGTTAGCGAGAAATCATATTTTCGTATACTGTCTATATTTAGGAGTATCTTCTTAGGAGATTTTGGAACTGGCAGTAGCGTAGCCAGGATTTAATTTCGGGGGGGGGGGGCTTTATATGAAATTGTAAGCTATATATAAAACTGTAAACTAAGTAAAGGATTCCATTTCGGGAGGGGGGTGTAGCCCCCTCAGCCCATCCTCTGGCTACGCCCCTGGCACTCGGTAATTAGAAAATGGCAGTGACAGATACAGAATTTTTGGGGGGAGGGGGTAATTTCTAAGATAAAATTCAATTGACCTAAACAATATGTAAGAAAAATGTAACATTAATCCAATATAATTTGCTTTGGGAAGGGCTAATTGTAGCTTATTTGACATAAATGTACAATAAAGTAAAATGTTACACTTAAGCTTTTTTGGGGGGAGGGGAGGATGAAGCCCTCCCCTCGACCTGACACTGAAAACTGGCTGTTCAGAATTTTTGGCGGTTTCATACTAGGATTAGTTTTGCAGGAAAATTAATGTGTGCAGGATTAGGACTAAATTATGCACTTAACTGTATACGAGTTACTGCTATGATTTTGACCAAATTAATGTTAAAAGTTGGAGGGGTAAAATCCAACTGATAAAATTACTGATACTTTTGCCAGTGTGTCACCAACCGCATATTGAACATCTTCCAGCGGGAATTGCAGACCAATGTCTAGATGTGTATTGTTGCTGACAGAAAACACTTTTAGCATAGAAGGATAAATGAGTTTAAAGTCAGGTAAATGCAGTTTTGGAAAATTCGAGAAAACAAATGTGCGTTTCATGCGTAGCATTATTGAGAACTAATGAGAACCACGTACAAATTAATATTAAGATGTCTTTTCTTACTAAATCGATGATTTTAACAACTTTATAGATGACTTTTTCCGTATCTCTGATCGTTTTTGTGATAAAAACGTTAAGTCCGAATTTATCCAACAATTAGCGCTGTAAGCGCGACTTGTTGAGCCTTGCTTAGCGCAAGGCAACTTTACTATACCTAGACCCTACTTTTATGACTATAGCTCTTGACGTTCAGAAATTATTGCGGTGATAGCGGACTTTAGCGGGCACATTGTTGTATATATTGTTACGAATTTTCGGGGCAACCCGCTGCTCTGGGGCTTAAAATGGTTTAAAATTCGTATTCTACGCTTCAAATAGATAAATTTTGCTTTTTGTTGCATCAAAATCGGCCAATTAGAACCGGAGATACGGAGGTTTCGCTTTCCCATATGTTTTTCTATGGGCTTCTAGAAATCTCGAGAAATATTAGTCCTAGAGCTTAGATCTCTTCACTTTTGAGGACTTATTTTTGGCGCCAAATTTGGCGATATTTCGCCAAAAGTCGCCAAGCTTGGCGACTTTTTGGTCATTTGGCGCGATTTTCCCAATGGGGCCTGGAAGTTGTTTTTCCTGCATTAAAAACTCATAATAACCTAACATTTCTCTTCTATGACGTAATCAAAATTCACGCTTTATGTAGAACCCTCGAGAAATTGACTTTTCTGGAAACCTCTTGTACCTCCTGCGTCGGCTATTTATAGAAGCGTGCATCGCCCCGAAAAGTCAGTGCGAGCTGAACGCTCGATGTGTGAAGAGCTCTCAGTGAGCGTGCTTTGTGAATTGCTATTAAAGCTGTGTTTTAGCTTGCTTTGTGAAGCTGTTTTTAAAGTGCTGTGTGTAAATTCTTCATTTCTGTGTCTTAAGGGATTGTGTACTATATCCCTTGAATATTTCCACGGAATTTTTGCCTGTGAAAGTGACTTATTTTGTGTGAGAAATACAGCATTTGTGAGAGCTTCTGATCCGGGCGGATTGTTAAAAGCACGTTATTGCTAGATTGTGCTTGTGAATTGTGTACAGCTGATTGTTCTACGAAGTTCTAGAAGCAATAAAGTTTGTGTTCCATCCTGACAAGTGACTTTTTACACCAACAGGACTTTAGAACGACGAACCCCAGAAGTAGCAGAGTAATTCCGCAACATTTGGTGTCAGAATCGGGGTTCTAAAGAAAGACTTTAATTTTCCAGTTTATGGTTTTGACTAGACAAAAAATGGAAGAACAACTTCAAAAGCTCATGAATATGATGCAGGAAATGAAATCCGGACAAGATGAGATGAAAGCCGGACAAAACGAGATGAAAGCCGGACAAGACGAGATGAAAGCCGGACAAGAACAGATGAAGGCGGATTTAGAGAAGAAAATTGAAGCCGGACAGACCGATTTAGAAAAGAAAATTGTAGCCGGACAAGTCGAGACGAAAACCGGATTGGACGAATTAAAGGCTGCACACAATGAAATGAAAACCGGATTGGAGGAGTTAAGAGCCGCACACGACGAGATGAAATCAGGACTGGAGCGGAAAATAGAAGCCGGGCTAGAAGAAATGAAATCCGGACTGGAGAGAGTAGAGACAAATCAAGGAAATATCGAGAAGAGAATGTCGCTCCTGGAAGAAAGTCAAGCGAAATACGAGGAAAGAATTGAGGAAAAGATCGATCACAAGCTAGAAGAAAAACTGGACCGTTTGGTAAAGCTGGGAAAGGTACCAGAAAATATCAGGTTGTCGTCACGCCACCCAGCAGTGAAACTAACGCCTTATGACGGAAAGACTCCCTGGGAAGCCTACAAGACCCAATTTTTAATCGTCGCCAAAGCCAATGGTTGGAGCGAGTCCGAGAAAGCGGATCAACTGGCCGCTTCCCTTAGCGGAGATGCAATTAACGTATTGCAAACTATTGGAGCGATGAAGATAGGAGATTTTGACGCCCTCGCAAGTGCCTTGGAGATGAAATTCGGAGAGAAGTGCCAGAAAGAATATAGTAGAATCCAACTTAAGACAAGGATGCAGAGACCTGGCGAGACCCTCCAAGAGCTGACTTCCGACATAGATAGGCTGTGTCATCTAGCCTATGGCAGTTATCCTGATAATGTTCGAGAAGAAGTTGCAGTACAACATTTTATTGAAGGCCTCGTGGACTCTGAAATTCAGAAAGTATTGATCTTGGCGGATTATAAAGATCTCAGGTCTGACCTCGTATTCGCCATGAAGCTAGAGGAAGCTCAGCTGGCCGTAAGAAAAGAGCGGCATAATGTTAGAGCTGTGTCATTCCAGGAGCCTACGGATGGAGAAATGGAGAGATTAGAGAATAAATTAAAGACCCTGGAAAATCTGGTGGAACGACAAGGACAGTCAGAGCCAAGAAAAGTGAAATGTTGGAGGTGCAACAGCGAGGGGCATTTACGAAAATACTGCGACGCACAAAAGAACTCTCGTCGTAAAGATCGCAGTTATCAATGAACCAGAGAAGCCCATGAAGGAAGACAGAAAAGAGACGACTTTCAGGAACAGAGGCTGAGGGATATTCAAAAGCCCCGTTTGAAAGTCTTACAGATTTCATCAGTGAATGGCGGCAGTGATGGACTATTCGTACTGGGATACGTTAATGGTTCCCCATGCCACATGGTGATTGATACTGGAGCGAACGTAACCATCATAAGGACGGATCTGGCCAAGAAATTGAACTTGAAGATTATCTGGACTCCGCCCTCGCTGACCCTCCAGACTGTGACAGGTGACAAGATCGAAGTGGGCGGAAAAGCGCAAGTAGAAATCACGTTTGGAAATGCCAGATACGACCATGTGGTATATGTCGCCAATATTACAGACTCTTTTATTCTCGGACTCGACTTTTTAAAATCGCACAAATTTAACTTGGACTTTAAGAATAATGAGCTTCGTTCAGACTCAGAAGAAATAACTGCGTTCGATATTAAAAATGAAACTATTTTACCTGTTCAGCAAATAATAGCCCAGACTGATATCACTCTACCTTCAAGAACTGATTCAATAATTTCTGGAACAGTAAAAGAAAACAATAAATTCCGCTTTGGATTAATCGAACACCCAAACAATAGTAATTCCGTCAGAGGAGTACTTGTAGGAGCAACACTTGTGGACTTGTCGAGAACAGAAATTCCAGTTAGAGTAGTAAATGTGATTGACAAGTCGAAGGTGATAAAGAAAAATGAAGTGTTGGCGACATGCACTCCTGTTACCTGCATTAATAAGAACATCAGCCAAACGACAGCTAAATCTTCCGAGTGCCTGACGAAGGAATTAATACAAGACGTAGAGTTAACGGCAGAACAGAGAAGCGCTGCGGAGAAAGTAATAGCCGAATTTGAAGACCTCTTCTCCCGTACTTCGGGTGACTTTGGCCGTACGAGCTTAACTCAACATAGGATAGATACAGGCAGCCATTCTCCCATCAAGCAACATCCTAGGCGGCTGCCGTTTGCTAAGCAAGAAGAGGTGAGCAGACTTTTAGAGGAGATGCAGCGTGATGACGTCATCGAGCCATCGACTAGTCCGTGGGCCTCGCCGATTGTTTTGGTCCGGAAGAAGGATGGTTCCACCCGGTTCTGTGTTGACTACAGACGTCTGAATGACATTACCAAGAAAGACAGCTACCCTCTTCCCAGGATAGACGACACTTTGGACACTTTATCGGGAAACGAATGGTTTTCCACTCTGGATCTGAAAAGTGGTTACTGGCAAGTGGAAATTCATCCCGACGACCGTGAAAAGACTGCGTTCACCACGGGACAAGGATTATGGCAGTTCAAAGTTATGCCTTTTGGATTCTGCAACGCACCTGCTACATTCGAGCGACTAATGGAGACAGTGTTGAGAGGACTTTCCAACGAAGCATGTCTCGTTTATTTGGACGATATCATCATCGTCGGAAGGACTTTCGAAGAGCATGTAGAGAACATCCGCAAGGTGTTGCAGAAATTAAAGGAGGCGAACTTGAAACTGAGTCCATCGAAGTGCAATTTGTTTCGTCGGGAAGTACGTTACCTCGGGCACATAATATCCGCCCACGGAGTCCGAACCGATCCCGAAAAGACGTCCGCAGTCAAGAACTGGAGTCGTCCCGAGAATATCCACGACTTAAGAAGTTTTCTCGGTCTGTGTACTTACTATCGAAAATTCGTGAAGGGCTTTTCTCAAATTGCAAGACCTCTTCACAAATTGACCGAGACTGGACAGAAATTTCTATGGACTGAGGAATGTGAGGACGCATTCAACGAACTGAAGACGGCTTTAACATCTTCGCCGATCCTGTCGTATCCACACCCTGACAAGCCATTTATCCTGGACACAGACGCAAGTAAGGAGAGTGTTGGAGCAGTTTTGTCCCAGGAGATAGATGGCCAAGAACACGTCATTGCTTACTGGAGCAAATGCCTTTCAAAGGCAGAACGTAACTATTGTGTTACGAGAAAGGAACTTCTTGCTATCATTAAAGCCGTGGAGCACTTCCATCATTACCTGTACGGCCGAAAGTTCCTGCTCCGAACGGACCATGCCTCTTTAACCTGGCTTCTAAATTTCAAGAATCCAGAGGGCCAAATAGCCAGGTGGATACAGCGATTACAAGAATATGACATCGAGATACGTCATCGGAAAGGGTCATCTCATGGAAATGCAGATGCTTTGTCGAGAAGGCCCTGCATAGACAGTTGTCGCTATTGCTCCAGGGCAGAGAAAAATTACCATCTGAAATATCCCGTTTTCCGCCAAGTTACATCATCGGCACCATCTCAAGATCCCTGGAGTGACGAAAATGTTCGGGCGGACCAATTAGCAGACAGCGACATCAAACCTATTGTGGAATTTATGGAAAAATCCAGCGCTAAGCCCAGTTGGCAAGAAATATCTTACAGTCCGGCAACAAAACAGTGCTGGGCTTTATGGGATTCGCTTCGCCTGAGGAATGGAGTCCTGTATCGTAAATGGGAGTCGGACGACGGCAAGATGCTCCGATGGCAGTTAGTACTCCCTCGTTCGAGGATTCCGAAGGTTATAGAAGAACTTCATAATGGCTTTACTGGAGGCCATTTTGGCGTAATGAAGACCCTGCAGAAAGTTCGCGAGCGCTTCTACTGGGTTAGGGCTCGAGGCGACGTCGAAAAGTGGTGTCAAGTTTGTGACGCCTGTGCCGCTCGTAAAGGCCCGAAGAAACGAAGCCGTGGAAGATTACAACGTTATAATGTAGGAGCGCCTTTTGAGAGGATTGCCCTCGACATCCTGGGACCTCTTCCGCGAACTTCGGATGGCAACAAATACATGCTAATTGTCATTGACTACTTCTCTAAATGGCCCGAAGCGTTTCCTATTCCCGATCAAGAAGCTACGACCGTAGCAGGGGTACTGATGCAAGAATGGATTTCCAGATATGGAACCCCTCTGCAACTTCATTCCGACCAAGGAACGAACTTTACCTCTGCAGTCTTTAAAGGACTATGCAAACTTCTCGGAATGGACAAAACCCATACTACGCCTTTACACCCACAATCCGACGGCATGGTGGAGAGGTTCAATCGCACAATTTTAAACAATCTCTCGCTTCTGGTATCTAGGAATCAAGAGGACTGGGACAAGAAACTCCCCCTCTTCCTGCTGGCCTATAGGAGCGCCGTCCATGAGACTACCGGCTTCACACCTTCCCAGATGCTGTTCGGCAGAGATCTTCGTCTTCCCGCCGATCTAGTGTTCGGCCGCCCTCCAGATGCGCCTTCATCGCCAGAGGAGTACGTGGAAAACCTTCGGGCACGGTTTGAAGATGTGCATCATTTTGCTCGGGAGCGGATCAACCTGAACACGGAAAAGATGAAGACTCGCTACGACACGAAGGCTACGGGACATGACTTCAACGTAGGTGACAAAGTTTGGCTATGGAATCTTACTCGACGGAAAGGCCTGTCTCCGAAGCTGCAATCGCCGTGGGACGGTCCTTACACAGTCCTAAACCGGCTGAATGATGTCATCGTACGGATTCGTAAGTCACCAAACCCGAAGCCAAGAGTTGTACATTACGATCGGCTAGCCATCTATCGCGGTTGTAATTAGTTATTTGACTATCAGACCATGGTCACTGTGGCGTAATCCTCCTTTCTTTCAACTCTCATTTCTTTCCTGTCTTCCTCTTTCGTCAACTCTTTTTCACTCATTACTTACGCCATGTTTAGTGTACATATTTGTAATATATTGGTTTTTATTAATGTGTATTTGTTTATTACATTGATTACTTATTAGTGTAATTGTTTATTAAGTATATTATTTATTTATTAGAGTGCATTTGCTTACTGTGTTTATTGATTATTTGCTTAAATTATGTTGCTAAGATTTGGTCAAAGGTTGGACACTGTATATTTGTGTGACCTCCTAACCTACGCATCAAATAGATAAATTTTGCTTTTTGTTGCATCAAAATCGGCCAATTAGAACCGGAGATACGGAGGTTTCGCTTTCCCATATGTTTTTCTATGGGCTTCTAGAAATCTCGAGAAATATTAGTCCTAGAGCTTAGATCTCTTCACTTTTGAGGACTTATTTTTGGCGCCAAATTTGGCGATATTTCCCCAAAAGTCGCCAAGCTTGGCGACTTTTTGGTCATTTGGCGCGATTTTCCCAATGGGGCCTGGAAGTTGTTTTTCCTGCATTAAAAACGCATAATAACCTAACATTTCTCTTCTATGACGTAATCAGAAGTCCCGCTTTATGTAGAACGCTCGAGAAATTGACTTTTCTGGAAACCTCTTGTACCTCCTGCGTCGGCTATTTATAGAAGCGTGCATCGCCCCGAAAAGACAGTGCGAGCTGAACGCTCGATGTGTGAAGAGCTCTCAGTGAGCGTGCTTTGTGAATTGCTATTAAAGCTGTGTTTTAGCTTGCTTTGTGAAGCTGTTTTTAAAGTGCTGTGTGTAAATTCTTCATTTCTGTGTCTTAAGGGATTGTGTACTGTATCCCTTGAATATTTCCACGGAATTTTTGCCTGTGAAAGTGACTTATTTTGTGTGAGAAATACAGCATTTGTGAGAGCTTCTGATCCGGGCGGATTGTTAAAAGCACGTTATTGCTAGATTGTGCTTGTGAATTGTGTACAGCTGATTGTTCTACGAAGTTCTAGAAGCAATAAAGTTTGTGTTCCATCCTGACAAGTGACTTTTTACTTGAACTTTTTACACCAACAGGACTTTAGAACGACGAACCCCAGGAGTAGCAGAGTAATTCCGCAACAATATGTATTTGCTTAGACCCTCATCAGACGTTAAGAGATTCCTAAACGTTGGTGCCCCTTGAAAGCTGCTAATTGGGCAGAGGACTTTTGGAACCATTAATTTAAGATGCACGCATTAACCACCCGTAAACGGCGGTCTTCGGTGCTATGTGGAAAAGCGAACGCGCGATCTGGCATTCAAATCACGAATGTCATGTATTTTTGTGCGTTCTTTCCAACATCAGACAAAAAGAGTAATCAGTAATTCTTATATTTTAAATTTAATTTTTTTAAAAACTCTTCCAAGAAATGCTTTCTTTCTCTCCTCTCCCCTCACAAGAAAAAGGTTTAATTTTTTTAACCCAGACGATAACCATTAAGAATTTAAGAAGTTTTAAAAGAACTGTAACTAGTTTATCATGTTCAAAAGAAATCTGTTAATTTCAGGCTTCTTTTTCTAAGAATTGATAAATTTTATAAGAACAAAATTTCTATTGCTTAACGACAGCAGTGATGTTTCAAAATGTTTTTATTTAATAAAAAGTAAACAAGTAATGATTTTTCATCCCTGTATGGTTAAATTTTTTAACCGAAATTTTACTGGTTTTAATATTATTGCAAGAAAATCGAACAACTTACCATCTAAACATTAAATGAATGTACAGGCGTGGTGTTAAACAAATAACAACAACAACAACAAAATGTTAAAAATTGCTAACTTTAGTTGGTAAAAATAAATTAACATTCCTGATTATTCTGAGAAAAGCAGCATTTTAAAACCAAATCAAATGTCCAGATTTTTTTGTCAAGAAGGAGGATTTTCTTTTTATCAACTTAAAACTTTAATGTCTAATTAAGTGTGATAAACTGTTGTTGTTTCAAATGCCCTTTAGCAATCGTGGAGCGGTGCCAGATCCCCCAATAGGAGGGCGTTGAGCGAAAGGGAGCAGTTTCCATTTAATGAGCTCCAGTGGGAAGAAGACTGATCTTAACTCCAGGTCTCCTAATTTTGAGCCAATTCCAGACGAGAGACCTAGCACCTGAAATCGGCACCCTCAGAGATATCATTTGAACATGGAGGACTTTAAACCCATTAACAGATTTTAAATGCACCAGTTTAGTGACTAGGCCACTGCGTCAGCTCGGAGCCAGATGAATAAACAAAAGGGGCAGTGCCCTCAGTATGTAAATGCATGTTCAATCGTTTTCTTCTTCCCCATCCTCAGAGGTCTTTTAAGTGTTATGAAAGCATGTTTTTGACTTCTTCATTTTTTAAAAATTGTTTTTACTAATTGCGTGTGTTAATAAAATTTCATTGGTGGCAGAATGTCCTTAACAGTGCACACGCTCAATGTTTTCTGGTTGACTTAAGTTTTCGTTATGAAATTATCGTGATATCTTAACTATTGTTAGTGATTCTGATGTCTTTTAACACTTTCAAATAAGGCTAAAGTGTGTATGATTTTGGTTTGTCTATCCATCTGTTCTATCTGTCCAGGGTTTCTACAGATTTCGCAGCTTTTACTTCCCTGACTTTCCCTGACATCTATCACGCTCTTCCCTAACTTTATCTAGCGTGCTTTCCCGAATTTTGTGTTTCTATTTGTAACATTACATCCTTTAAATAATATTTTTTTATATATTTTGCCCCTTTTTTTACAAATAATAATAATAATAATATTAATATATAAAAGAATCTTATTTGACATCACTGGATTCTAACTAAAACCATGTTTGATAATAATTTAGGATAAAACTAAGCATATTTCAACTGCACAAGATTATGCTCATAAAGAAAACATTTTAAAATTATTTATAAGGTTGAATGAGAAAATGAAAATAAAACAATTTCTATACTTAGGTTCAAACAGCAAACATTTTCTTGATTTTACTGCAAAATTCAATTTTTCTTGCATTTCCCTGACCTTTCTTCAATTTCTGCTAATTTCCCTGACTATTTTCCCAAATCCCTGACTTTCCCTGATATTCTCCGACTTTCCAGGTCTGTAGAAACCCTGCTGTCCATTTATACTCCTAACTGCTGCAAATATGCATCGATTGCTACAAAATTTATATACGTTATATAATGTATCTCGTATATAAGATTGATAACTTTTTACAGGTGCACTCAAAAGAATTCGATACATTATATTCTACGGGTAGTCGCAGGGGGCGGCATTTCAGTTTTTCATTTGGGGGTGCGAGATTAGATAGAATAAAATCCAGAATATGGAATAAATAAAATATTTGTTAAATTTGGGGGGGGGGGGGTTCTATGAAGACGAAATTTGGGTCCGTTTAACAGTCCCTTCACAAAATTACAGTCAATTAAAATGGCCGAATCGCAAAAATACAATATTTAAAGCAACTTTTTATTGGATCATTATCTTTTGATTTGCTTTATAAACTAGGGGCCAAGGCCCCTAGACTTGCTACGCTCGCTTTTCGTATGAGGCATTCGGCCCCTAATAAGGCTTATTCGTAAAAAAGACAGAATTTCAACAGACAAATCCCAAAGATTGGATGAGATAGAATGTTACTGAGCTACACGTTGTTTGGTTCTTGCATGTTCATTGGCACATAAAAATTTAAACTTCAGACTACAGTAGACCCAGTGGCGGATTTCCCAATAGGCGCATGAGGCGCGCGCCTCGGGCCTCATATTTCTAAGGGGCCTCCAAATTCGGTTTTCAGAAAGAAAAAAACTATATGTAAATATCTGTTCAAGAGACATAAACTTTGTTCATAGTTTAAGCATTGCTTCTAGAGTAAAAAGCGCTTTTGAACAATCTTTTCTTTGGTGACTCCCTTTCCTCTTCACAACATTGGACCATAATCTAAACTAATACTTTAATACGAATACTTTTAGTTTATAAGTAATTGATGCTTTAATTCCGTATTTCACTGTAAAAATATCCAGAAACGTTCCTTGGAAATAAGGATAAATTAGACTTACAAATACTATACAGAAAGTATACATTTCTCTTTGAAAACTTTATTGTTTCGTTCAACCCGTCACTTAACGGAATAGTGGTCTCAGTAACAGGCAGTTCACTTAAAAAAGACTAGAATTGTAAAAAAAAAAAAAAAATTCCAGTAGTGTTCCTTGAAAATAATAGGCAGCTGAGGTGCCCTAAATTCCAAGGAAAGTTGCAAGAAAATACTAAGAACTTTACTGAAAAATATGCAATTCAGTGGATCTTTCCTGAGCTGTTCAATAAAGTTCCTGGTATTTTCATGCAACATTCCTTGGAATTTTAGGGCCCTCAACTGTCCATTAATTCCAAGAAAAATTCCTAGATTTTTTGCATTGTTTTAATTTGCTCACTATATTTTATCTCAAAAAATACAGGTGCAGAAGGTCCCTATGCCTTTTTCCTATCCGGAATCAATTATTTGTGTTCGGTTGGGGGATTACGGCCAATTATCTACAAGTGGGATCTATGCCGATGGGTGTGGGTGCTCACCTTGGGGGTCTTTCTAAGGGATTCTAACCCCTATTTACACTAAGTTTTGGAGGAAACCACGGAAAATTCCTAACGGTTAGGTTGGCGGACGCCACCTGGTTTTGAACCAGGCACCTTCCGTTTCCCAGTTCAGAGTGCTATGCGCTCAGCCACTGGTTGGGCCGCACTGAATCAGATTGCGGCTCAGTAGCTGGTATTGCAGTAGGACATTCAAATACACCTGCTTTATAGATTGCCCCCCCTAAATCAAAATGTGTACAGTCTGATAAAAATATTTCTCATTTTAAAAGAGAACAGCCTGAACCGCTTTATTCTACAGCTTGAGATTGAAAAATTTGTCAAAAATTAAATATTTTTTATTTTTCAGCCGTTCTTCATTTAAATGATTTAGGAAAAGGCACTCTGTATTCAGTGAAATTTTCAAATATAACTAGAATATATAATTGTTGTTGGTTGTCACGATATAAAAGAAATTGGAAACAATAATTTATCTTCTTTCGAAAAATCACTAAAAATTAAAATTTTAAGCTAGGGATAACCGATTTTATCTTTTTTTGGAATCGAAACTTTCCGAGTATGCAAAAATAAAAATTTCCGACCAATTATTAAAAAGATATGAGCTGATACATGTGCGATAACACTTTTTTGGGGGGATTGGGGGAAGATATTTGATAGTTAAAAAAAAGTATTGAAAAATTACAGAAAGCAATACTTAGCGTCACCGAAATTTCACATGCGTGCAAAAAGCAAAGATCGATCGGATGATAGTGGGTTAAAATTCATAGACAAATTTTGAACTGGAATGTCATACACAGTTAATTAAAAACTTAAAAAAAACAAATGATGATTAATTTAATTTTTTGTTTTCAACTAAAAAATATTTATGATAACTATATTATAAATACGGCATGTATTTTATAGTCGCAGATGAAAATGCTAAACATTAATAATAAACCTAAGACCGAAGCTTAGAGCATACCCATTTACCCATTATAAAGTGGAATTTATTTTTAAGTCAATAATATATTTTGTACTTTAACTACTTAAAGTATTTTTTTTTTAATTTCTCTTGTAGTTTTTTTTCATTCTATTTAAAATATAGAATAATGTGTGTGTGTGTATATTATTAATAGCTAATTACTCATTATTAACAGTCCTAAACTTATTGACAGTTTTTGAATAAACACAAAAACTTGACTAAACAGAAAGTTTACTTTTACTATTAAACTGCTTAGTTTTGCAGTTCCAAACAGGGAATTTATGAATATATTTAAATACTTATAAATATATGTTCTTGAAGGAATGTTAAATTTTTGGTTCATTTTATCTAAGTAAAGAATTCTTCTGAACTTTGTGCTGTCAAAGGTCCTGTTTCTGATCAAATTTCCCTAGTTCTGACCTTCAAAAGTACCTGTTAAGTAGTCAAAATTTTCATGACTGAAACAAGACATATGCCAGTGGTCCACAAAAAGTAATTCGACGTAATAAAGTAACAGTGAAAATTAATCAATATAAAACTGCAGTTGCTGGGTTATACTTAGACGTATGCTGATGTTTATTTAGTGTTAATCCTGAAAAGTGAAACTTAGTACAAAAATTATTGAGATAAAAAATGTTTTTTAAGATGAACAAATCTATAAACATAAAAATTATTTTAAAATTTTAATACTCCTTTTGTAGCAGGCCCTGTCTATCGGACGGACACTTGGTGCACTTGCCCTGGGCACACATGGAGAAATAAGCCAAAAAATTGAGTTTAACACGATATACAGGGGCACAAAAATTGAGCCAGCTAAAGGACACAAAATCTGAAAAGTGCCCTGGGCACATAAGTGTTATAGTGAAAGTCAGACCCTGGTATGTAGACATAAACTAGATATAAAAGGAATTAAAACATTTAAAAATAATTAGTAATAATGTAAAGGAGTTAGAGTTAGTGATTTTTTTTTTTTTTGGAGGAGGAGGGGGGCCTCAAAATTGAGTTGCGCCTCGGGCCTCTCAAGAGCAAAATCCGCCACTGAGTAGACCACTCCAATATTTCACGGTAGATATTTTATTATTAGCAATCCGTGTTCTACGGGTCCATACTCCTCCTGGAGTGCGGACTCTGCGTATAATCGCTGGAAAAATTATTTGCACTCCTCAGAAAAACAATGATATTTAATGTTGCCATTCAAAAGTTATATTAATTAAGAGCTAAAGCATAATAAAATCAGAAAATCTTTTTCAGCTGTATTTTTAATAATGTAAAACCTATTGGACACCTTGCAAATTTGCCACCCATGGCGATTTTTCATTATTTGGCGACTTGCGTATATGTATAGTTAATAATGAGCTCTAAGAAAACAGTACGTCACATGTTTTCTTTGATAAAAACTACGGAACAGCTAGGATAGCTTGCCATCAATGGCGACTTTTCATTATTTGGCGATTTACACATGCTCACGACCTATAATTACTGCTCATGCAAGGTTCCCGGAAAACCGTTATCCATATTTTCATACACATAATCCTTTGCAGATTGGCGTATTTAGCATCACGAATTATATCATCTCGCCGCTCTGGCAAATAGGTATAGTTAACGCCACCAAATATGTCGACTGGTAGGAAATAATCCAGCTGGACCGAACCGCCTTTAAAATAATCTGCAATTTAATTATTTTTCATTTTCAAGATACTGGGTTCCAGTATTCTGGAACTCGAAGCTTATTCACCCTGCTTGGAAAGATACTATTTTGCCAGATCATTCCTAATGCCAAGATGGCGCTTTTAAAATCAGCTACAATTAGTTATTATGTTTTGGAAAAACGAATAGTCGCTAATTCTAAACTCCTGTTGACTAAGCGAACTTACTATTTGAAAATTCTCAACTTTGTGTAACACACTTTGAGTTAGGTATTTATTTCATATACTTTTTAATTTGCCGTAAAATGGGCGTAATTGTTTAAGAAAAAAGATAACTTTTACAAAAATTATGAAAATTCAGAAAAATAGACATTGAAATCCACAAAAATAGATATGGAAATTCACAAAAATTAGCAATTTTCACAAAAATGGGATCCTGGAAAAAATTCTTGAATCGACACCTACGTTATGGTTGATATTATTTTAAACATCATTTTAGATATTTTAAAATTTTAAGCATCAATTATATGGCCATGAAATCAAACGTGTAAACATGAATTTGTTTTTACGGCAGTTAGAGCACGGACGGACAGACAGACAAACTTATATCAAACACTTTTCAGCCTTGTTGGAAAGTACTGAAGGCAAATTAGAACCACTAACAATATTTAAGAAATTACCATAATTTCTTAGTGAAAAATTCAGTCAACCAGAAAAATAAGGCAAAAAATTGAGTGTGTTCAGGATTTTTTCGCCACCACCATCAGTTATCTCCGGTTATAATGAACTTCTGGCACCGGAAAATTTCGTTCACTATATCCAAAGTTCACTAAAACCGATGTCTCCATAAACAATAAAATTTAATACAAAACTAGAAAATAGTATTTATAAAATACTGAATGTTTATTAAGTAAATCAAACATAATTGATCACATTTATGGTTCTAGAACTATTTGTTAAGTAAAATGAACACAATCAATCCCATTTATGGAAATAATGTACATTCCATTTAGTTGGCTAGAGATGCTGTCGCTTTTAACCTGTAATTGAGAATGGAAAATAAAATCTTCTAAGATCAAGAGCGAAATTTCCACTTTTGGTTCACTTTCAAAATTACCCTGCTTTTGTTAATGAATACTTTTGAAAAGTAGAATGTATTGCAGCAATGAAAAAAAAATTATGAACACCTCCCGCCCCTTCCCCTTGTTTATTATAAGTATGTTAGCAAACATAGACATTGGCAATTCACAAGTATTCCGAAACAGGTTCTTGTGATAATTTTTCTCTCTACTCGAACACGAAAGAGACACTTCGTAAAAATCGATTAACCTCTGTCGTCCAAAAATTTTTAAGTTCACTATAACTGAAGTCATGGTTCACTAATACCGAACAATGCTGTGTACATTTTTAATGCATGTGAATCAGGACTAATGAAATGCGTTCACTATAGCCGAAAGTTCACTATATCCAGAGTTGACTTTCGTTAGTTGAATTTCGATTTTCATTTAATTAATATTTAGTTTTATAACTATTCAATTTTGTTGACAAAATTTAAATAACTTTTAGTTACCGCTGGAAATGTGCAGTAATACCGCACATTAATTTTATTCTCTCTCTCTCTCTCTCTCTCTCTCTTTTGATAATATGATTCTTTTTTAAGTATGCTCCTGAAAATACTCAAAGTGTTCTAAAACCTAAATTTGATACTTCGCAAGTGAAAGTGCATGCAACACTCAATTTATAGTAATTCTACATTAATTTAACGCTAGATACGCAATAATATGATGCACTGAAGCAACAATGTAGGCCATTCGCTGGCCCATGTTGACAAACCAGTCAGCAAAATCACATAGTCTGAGATTTATAGCAATATCTTGGTTAAATACAAGTAAGACAATATCTTTTCGGTCACGTAATATCAATAATCATTGGGGTTTTAAAACTTGGTTTAATGTTGAAAATACACACCTGTCGTACATACTTTACTGGTTGTAAAGCAGTATTTAAGAACTGTTAAAATAATGTTTAAACTTTTGAAATAGATTTTAACTTTTAACTTTTTTATTTTTTTCAAATCACTTTTCTGTCTACTTTGCAAATTTGGGAATAGGGCAAAAATTTTCAAAATTGGAGGTTCCAAAGGGGTTTGGGAGGGGCTGGCGGCAACATTTGTTTCTGGGGGCACTGGCCCCCAAATGCACCCCCTTGGGTATGCTCTAGCTACTGAGGGACTTTATTTAAACTAATAGTAATTAATATGCTAATTTACATATAATATACTACCGCGAAGATAAAGGGGGCTGTAGCCCACCCTAGAAAATCAGGCCAGTTACGCCAATGGTCCTACTGCAATTAAAGTTGATGCAAATAACAATGTCGTTGATGAACCAGCTCTCCTTCAAGAGTTAAATAAATGAAAAATCAGTTATTGTAAGAAAAACAGCTCCTGTTGGAAAATCAGTGTAATAAATTTTCTCACTTTATCAAAATTAGGCAAAAAGAAAAATCATCAACCAGCAGTACTGCAGCAAGTAGGCTATTCTTGCAAGCAGGGTCAATTTAAGGGTAAAAGGGTAATCGAATTCAAACACAGAATGCAAAACAGTAGCCAGAATGGGTGCCCAGGGGTTGGCCACTCATTGTGAGTTTGTGATTTCTTTAAATTAGATATCAATAAATCCAGTATTTTTTGTGAGAAATTCTACCTTTTCCAACTTAATTTACCAATATTTTTTAAAAAAGTAAAAAAAAAATAGAAGTTTTTTTTTCCAGTGTCTTATACATGATAAAAATATACACTAAAAAATATTGTAAACAAAATATTTGCGGCTTGAAACGAAACCGCATTTGAAACATTTGAAGTTGAAGAAGGTACTTTGTACGGAGCAGGGATAGCTGATTAATTAAAAGTATAACACGCCGTTAAACGATTCCGACAGCGCGCGACTAGTCCTCAAACTTTAAACGCGTTTTTCTCGAAACTACTTTTCAAGAAACGTTAAACGTTTCAACAAGAAACGTTTCAAGAAACGTGCATGATATCTCAAGTTTTATTAAACCGATTCACTTGACATTTTATACAGAGCTTCTTTATACATTATAGTATCGCACTACCAAGAGTTTAAAAATAATTTTTTTTAATTTATTTTTAAAAAATTCCGAACGACACACACACACACACACACACACACACACAAAAAAAAAAAAAAAAAAAAAAAAAAAACGTATTTTTCAAACTGTCGCCAGTTTGTGAAAAAAATTTTTTTTTCAAAAACGTCTCGTAATGCGATAACTACATCCTTCCTCTTTAAGGATTATTCATGGTTTTCCATTTCAGGTCACTGGAAGGATTTATATCCTGCACACCAAGACAAGTCATTTTTTCATCAGACCCCACTTCGCCGGCCTGCAGTTTTTTGAAATTTGATTTTTTTTTCTTATATCATTAATGTTTTGTATTATTTAAATATCAACAAAAAAACTTATAAAAATATGGATAGTAATTTTTTTTTTCGAGTCCGAAAAAACACCTAAAATTAGGGCTTCTAAACCAGAATACCCCCTTAATGCTAAGTCCTTTTGCTGCGGGTGCTTACTTCTCGATGTATTTGCTTGTGATAATTTTATTTTATATCCGAATACCAAATGCATCTTTTTCATATTCGGAGTTCTGAAATATTCGCCCGATGAGCCTGGGCCTCGTTAGGTTTAAACCAGACAGCAACGATTTTCCGTTCTTTATGGCCCTACATAAAAGTTGGTTTTGTTTTGTTTATACGTTTATGGCAAAGTTACTCATATACTATCTACCGATGGGGGGGATTCCGTGGGTGGAGGACTATTTAGGGGGTTCACGTTACACCTGGACAAACTCCAGACAGTTAGATTGATAGCTACGCAAGAGGACAGAACCCTGTACCTGTACACTGCATCCGTCTACCGCGTTCAGTGTCTTAATTTCTTAAAAAATTATATAACAAAAGGAATCTCAAAAATATATCTCTTTCAAATGCAAAAACTAGTTTGACAAGAGTTTCTTCACTATACAGAGTTTATCAACATAAATATTTGAGCCATTGTAAGAGCAAATCTGGAAGTCAATAGAAAAAAGTTCCCATCGCCATCTCAGAATTTCAGGAATTTTTTTTCTTGTGTTGCCTTACCCAAGGAAACACCAAATCTGAAATATTTTTGATTTACATCTTTTAGTTTTGGAGTTATGGGCCTGGATTCCGATCAAACGCTTTATCTGTCATATCTCCCTTTTCCGTCGCAGAGTTGCGGCAACCGGCTGATTTTCTGAAACAGATGAAACACGCGACGCCGCATCTTCGACTGTCACCTGGTCAGTATTTGCGGCAGCTAGATGCTGCCGCAAGTCGCACAAGCGACAGTTAAAGATGGCCGACATTACAGCTGTGGCACGAATAATAGAAAAAAATACGTCCACATTTGAGAGCAATTTTATTTCCTCTGTCTTCTCTGTGGAAATATAAATAAGGAAATGCTTTTTGTGTTTATTATTCTGTGTTGTTACTTATATTTTTATTTACAATTTTTAATCTTACAAGGAGAGGCGCGACCTTGGAATCACCGATTTGAATGAAATTCGGTACAAATGTAGCTCCTAACATGCAATCACTAATGTAAATTTTAGTACGCAATAAACAGGGATTCTCAAAAGATCACCCTCCAAACATTTGAAAATCAACATAACCCATTGAACGCCGCTATGAGAATCAGATGGAAATTTTTTAATGTATATACATTTTTTACATACATTGCATGCCTCTATTACAGAACAGTTTTTTTTTTTTTTGCCGTCTTATGGGGATAAATGTCTTTCTCCATTTTGGATACAGCAATTCCTTTTTTTA
The DNA here is from genome assembly GCA_038373885.1 of Cheiracanthium punctorium. Taxonomy (NCBI): domain Eukaryota; kingdom Metazoa; phylum Arthropoda; class Arachnida; order Araneae; family Cheiracanthiidae; genus Cheiracanthium; species Cheiracanthium punctorium. The sequence continues at coordinate 177,018 of JAWZYV010014361.1, forward strand.
CGCAGATGCTGCTCAAAACTGTATATATAAAGTAATTATTTTTGTTGTTGATACTATAATGTACGAAAGAACCAGCTGGCGAAGTGCCAAACCCATGGGCGTAACTTGGGCTTCGAAACTGGGGGGGGAGGGGAGCAAATGTCATTCTAAATGAAAGTCCATATATGCGTGCCCGTACACACGCGCACATATATATAATGTTTATATATATATATATATATATATATATATATACAGTGGCGGCTCGTCATTAAGGGCCAGAGGGGCCTGGCCCCACCGACTAACCACCGTCTAAACCAAAGTATCTTCCTATTATGTCAGACAGTTCTTTCAATAATTTACCTTCATTTAAAAAAAATGCACGCATTTTACTCTATTTTAATACTATCCACTAAAAAAAGCATTTAAAAATCCGATAGTTATACGATTTTCCCCCTATCTAAGCCATCCATGAGCTGGCTTGCCCTGAATTTGGCGTCTTTCTCCGTTCACCGGGTTGACATATTTGGCATCGACCACAAAAGCCATATTGACGCGGAATTAACTTGGCTTCCAAGCGGTTTATTTGGCGCTGTCTTCTGGCCCCAGATCTTCGGGCCCTCGCATGGTTATCTGCACGACTGTACGGGGAAATTTCGGCAATCGGTAGCTATTGGCGAAATTTTCCGCTTAGGAGGAAAGCATTTTTTATGTGCGTGATCTATTTTTGCAGTGCAGTCCCTAATATTTAGAATTTAATAGCATCAACGCGGACAGCTTACGCCATTGCATTGCAATCATGGCACGTTTATGTTGGGTTGTTGACACAAAAAGGATTAGAAAAAGGTTTTTAAACCTATCCATAGAAATTTTTAATAGGGCGCCGTCCGTATTTTCAATTCGCAAGTGAGGATCGATGACGTCAGTTGCTTTAAGATACGTAAAAATTACGCCACAATTTTCTCATTTATTCCAGCTCTTTTTTCAACACAGGGAGACGATATTTTGATTAAAATTTACGGTAGAAATAAACTAAGAAATTCACGATTATTATTATTAGAAGTGGTATTTTAATCCGGTGCTTATTTAAAAATTGAAATGTCTTAACACAGCTGAAAATGTTCATTTTAAAAATTACAAAGTTCGTTTTAAAGCGCGATATATTAAAATTTTCTATTTACTTTTTTTTTTTGGCATTTAATTATGGGGGCTGGCGTTGCCTAACATATCATGCATGCTGCGAGTATAGCTTTATTTTAACGTTGAATTACGTTCCTCCATAGTGGTCCTACATAAAGCAAAAATTTATTGATACCGTTTGAAAACTATTATGCAAAATATCGAAATTAACTCCCTCGGCCAACCGGGGTATCCTTTACGGCAGTTAAACATTGACATCATAAATTTTTTAAAAATGCTTAAGCTCTGCAATTCTAACGCCCTGTCACAATTAAAGCGGGAATAAATAGTTCCTCGAGATTACACAGTTTGATGTTTTTCAGGAGACAGGACCATGGAGGATATATAAGATATCGCTATATTGGATACATGGATATTTAAAATGGCACCCCTGGATAGTTTTCTCCCCACGGTGGAGATGAAAATTGTTTTTGGGTGCTAAATACGCCGATCTTATAAAACTCTGCAAAAAATTAAATATTATATGGAGACAGTTTCCTTAATGGCAACGATTATGTGAATAGGATTATTAATTTATGTTAATGCGTAAATTGCAAAGGAATCGCCATAGAATCAAAAGAATCCCATCGGTGCCAAATTAATCTAAAGCTGTTTTCTTTTAAGCGAGTAGTTTTGAAGAGGGAGAAGCAAAGGATAGATAGTATCATGCTACGTTCATAGGTAGTAATTATTAGATCTGTAAGGATAATATGAGTGAATCACAATATACCACGTTAATAAAGATTTCACTGAAAGTAAAAGTGTTTAATCCTTTTTCAACGGTTGTGACTTACAACCAACGTAAACGAAGAGTAATCTAACTTGCGTTAATATATTCCCGCCCTATATTTCAACAGAGGCGGATTTCTTGAACTTTTTTAAAGAAATAAAATTCTGTTTCGTCACATGCAGATATGATTATAGTAAAACTATTCGTCTTCTTCCCCGTATGAGAGAAATATTTTCCGCTCTCCCGTATGAAGTGAGCGGGTACACAGCTATTTTAAAAACATCTCTTGAACAATACCATAAATGAATTCAGAAGACCTCAAAACGTGTAAATACGCCAAAATCTCGAAGTCGAATTTTATCATGATTTACAATATATGTCCTTACATAGTACATGGTCGGAAACAAATAAACGGTTTGTCCATTTTATGTAGTGTCTTAGGTATTTAATGCTACAAGCTTTGAACCTAAAAAACAGTATTGATGTAGAAATAAGACATTTGGAATAGCCAGGAGTTCTCTGCAAAACCCTTAAGCTTTTTCAACTTTTTTGATAGTGAATGACACTGACTGTTAGGTTTTTTGAGTCCATTTATACTGCTATGATGCCAGGTTAGTACTTCATGGACGCCAAACTTTATCGTCAAGAGTAAAATCAATTTTGCTTTTTTTATTTTTTTTAAGAAGATTCCACACCACGAATAAATTCGAATTTTACACATCTAAGGAAAATGTTCGTTGTTCCTACCGTGAGAAGAACGGGCACGCAGCTAGTATATATATTATAACTATTAAATCATAAAATATTTATTCTATAATATATAAATACTATAAATAAGAAATATTTTTATTCTATAACAATGAAAAAATACTGTACTAAATACACGATAAAATTTGAGAAACACGTTTTTGTTAACTCGTGAAAACAAAAAGTAAATAGTTTGCCAATAAGGTAAAATTAATAAAATAGATATAGAAAATGTGCTTATCTTTTTTCCCCTGTTTTATCAAAACAACTCCACAGCCACTGGTATCAACTGGGGATTCCGAAGCAAGCTTTAAGCGCGTAGAGTCTGCTCTAAGAGAGAGCTTTAAGTGTTACGTCCAAAACAAAGTTTCAATGGAAGGATTGGCAAATTGCAATTATGTTGGTTCACTATAAAAAAAAAAAAAAAAAAGAAAAAAAAAAAACTCCACAAGCCACTGGACATGAGCAGGGCTGGACTGTCAAGAAACATTTTGACGGTCAAAAACTGAAGCGCGGCCGACTTTTGATTTTCAAAACGCTCGTTCCAATTAAGTAAGGAGAGGCATCATTTTTAATTTAAACAAAACTTACATTTCCCCCCTCAAAAAGCGCCAAACTATAATGGACGTCTTCAATTTAAGGAATTCCTGAGCAAACAAACCCAGGATGATGTTCATCAGATACGTCCTTCTATTTAAGTGAATTCCTGAGAACAAACCCAGATGATGTTCATACAGTACATTGGAGTCTTTTCTCCCACTAATAGTTTATCTTTCTTTTAAAATTTTACCGATTTGACAAGAAAATACGAAAACTACTTACCTGTAACTCCATGGCACAAACGCAAAGTTAATATTTCACATGCAGCGATACAGGATTATTCGGACTGGAAATATTCCATTAACTTAACCAAGACTTGACACACAGCATCATCGTTATTTAGATTAGCTCTTGGTAATCCATTCTTTGCAAGACTCAAACAACCCTCTTGTACATCTCCTGTGTCCATACAATCGAGTCAATATGCTTGCGGGAAAACATGGTTCTAGTCTATTTAAGTGAATCACAGATGTGGCTGATTTTTTGCGTTAACGAGGAGATTAAAAGGGCCGCGTTCGACATTAAATCACTCCAAATTTTTCACAGCAATCTTAATGGTCATTTAGTGATGACATGATCTTATGTTTTTTGTTAGTAGGTCCAGAAAAAACGATCATTTTATGCCTTGTTAAAAGCGCTTTCTTGGGGGGTTTGAAATACATTACAATGATACTCATTGCACTGCACATTTTCTATTTTCTGTAAAGCCGCTTTTCTTGCGTTTGAAAAGTACATTACAATGAAACTCATTGCACGGCACATTTTCTATTTCTGTAACCTCTGTTCCGTGTACTGTCTTTAATTTAGCGACTTGCTAAAATTTACAGCATTCACAAGCTCAATTGGTTCCATGTTTTCTCCTTGACTTGGACAGAAAATTTAAATTTTTTTAAGACGAGTCCAGTACGTTATTTTTATTTATTTATATGTTATTATATTTTATATTTATTTAGTTTTTGGGAGGGGGGGGGGGAGGTTGATATGTCAATATTTTTAGAAAAAAAATGTAGGAAAAAGTATATTTATATATTTGTAAGAGGTTGGAAACGACTTTTAGCGTAGCTTCATTAAGCAAAAGTTTGCATAAGCGAGGAACAGGCGTCCGTATACAAACAAACATTGGGCTCGTTTTGTGGCCCTATAACCAAATTACCAATCGTGATTTTAAACGGAACCCCTTCACATAAAATACAGTCGATTAAAACTGACCCTTCATTGGCATTTTACCCTACAATTTTACATGTGTTTTCATAAATTAACAAAAAAAGTGACTTTTATTAAAATGTGGTTTGAAAAATTAACAAAAGTTCGGATAATTCACAATCAATAACAAAAAAAGGACTTTATTAAAAGTTGGTTTGAAAATTAAGAAAAAGTTCTGAAATTCACAAATTAATATTGAAATTCACAAAAATAGCAGTTTCTACAAAAAATGGGCCCTGAAAATAGCCTGAGTTGACCCCTGGATGCAAGTTCTGTATGTTATTGAGTTGGAAGACGTATCACGAAAAAAAAGGGGGGAGGTATATAAATTAGGTGAATAGTACAGATACTCTAAAAGAAAACTAATATTCTGAGATATTATCATTAGCTAGACTTATAAAAACGATTTTTTGAAATGCTGAGAAATAAAGAATTAATATGCACCCCCCCCCCCCCCCCCCCCCCCCCCCCCCCCCCCCCCCCCCCCCCCCCCCCCCCCCCCCCCCCCCCCCCCCCCCCCCCCCCCCCCACATGGGCGCCCATAAAGGGGGGGGGGGGGCAAGGTACTGGAACTTGCCCCCCGCCCTAAAGTTTTAGGTTTATGTGTCACATAGCTGTTAGCAATTGGCAAAAAATGCAGTAACTAAATTTTGTTAAAAGTTTTGAAATTGCCCCCGCTAGAAAAAATTTTTGAAATTTGCCCCCCCCTTAGGAAAATTTACTACGGGCGCCCTTGTATGCACATCAGCAGATCGTTATAAACAATAGCAGTGAAGGTTCCCCTTCTGTGTCGAACGTTGCTTCTCCCTATTGCTGGGAACAACGCTGTTAGTAGGAAGTAATGAGGTGATTTGTTGCTATATTTTTCTAATGCATGAAATTCTAAAAGGGTTAAAGGTATCGAAATACTGACTTAGATAGTACTGCAACTAGAGTTTATCTCCGACGAAGACGAACCAACTAGAACGGCCCCCTCCCATGGAACCATAACTTATTTTGGAGCCCCCTACCTAGTCTGGGGCACGTGTCCCTAGGTGCCCCTGGCAGCAGATATAAGTCATAAAATCGCAGACCGTTTCTTATTCTCTTAAGCTGCGTCACATTTGAATTCGCAATTAGTCGTCTGTCAAGTCAAGTAAGTTGTGCCCGATCATAAAAGTGTGTTGTATCTCTGCTACTGACCTTCAAACACCAAAATTAGGTTCATTAAAATATAAATGAGAAACTGGCCCCAACCTGTGGCAACAACAGGGCGGCAAATAAAGGGGGGAGAGAGGGCACGGGACAAGCACCGGGAGACATTCTAAACGGAACGCCAAAATCAGTTATAGCTTCTTGGGATGGGGCGCGGCTCCATGCGAGGGGGCACACGACCATGGGCACCCATAAGGGGGGGGGCAAGGTAGGGAACTTGCCACCCCCTAAAGTTTTAAGTTAATGTCTCATTATGTTAACAAATGGCAAAAACAGAACTAAATTTGTTAAAAGTTTGAAATTTGCCTCCCTCTAGAAACTTTTTTTAAAGTTTGCCCCCCCCCCTATGAAAATTACTATGCGCGTCTATGCGCGTCTATACACATGACACTAATTATGGTTTACCCCGGATGACATAAACTCTAATTGCGGCATTGCCTGTGAAAATGACCTCTTTTTGCTCACTATTTACAGCAACAAGACTTTTTTTCTAACGGTGAACAATTGATTTCAGACAAGTTTAAAATCGCTGCCCCTAATTTTTGCTTTCCTGAGAAATTATCTAGGTAGAATCTGCCATCGTTCCTGTTGGGTTGAAAAGCTTCTGAGATTCTATTCTTTTGTTGATTTTTGCAGGGGAATTTTTTTTTTTTTAATCTGATAGTATATTTGGGTTATAAATGCGTGATTTGGGTTCAAAATCATAACTTTGCCCCCTGACTTTTTAGACTAGGGGGGCAATTTTTACAACAGCAGGGGCAATTGCCCCCCTCGCCCCCCCCCAGATTACGCCTATGGACAAACCTTTCTTTATTGTTGAACAGTAGCAAAATCAAACTGGAAATGCTAACTAGTGGGAGGGCGCCGAAGCTCCCGTTGTGGGAACAGAAAGTATAAGCGTTTCCAACATTCCTTTATAGGAATCTATTCATGCAGGATTTTAAGAATGTTGTTCTTCAAGATGTTGGTTTTAATATGCATTCTACTTGAAACATTTAAGTGACCATTTATTATTATTATTATTTTTAGTTTTATATAGGACAGTCATAAAGACAAAATTTCACTTTTTAAAAATTAGAAAAAAACATTAAATTAAAATATATTGTTCGAATAAAAATATATAACACACCCTATAGTGTAAATGTTCATATAAAATGTGTATTTCGCAAATTGCTTTAAAATATTAATATATATATATATATATATATATATATATATATATATAATAAATGTTCCGGGAGCTTTGGCTCTTAATGGGATAAGCAAGTACAGTTTTAATTCTACGCGGATATAGCTTAAGGACATTTTTAATGGAGGGAAGATTCGCCCATCCTGGCGTCGTGCGTAAGCGAGTCAGGGTGCGAAGATCGTGTCTGCAGGTTCAAATACAGCTACTGCCGGCGTGACTTTTATCTGTTTTGTACATTTTAATGGACAATTTAGTTAAACAATGAAATAATATTAATTTTAACATCACAGCTTGCGTTATTGAATCAATTTCGAATGAATTATTAATATTACAGGTATTTTTTTGCGTACTCTTTCCAATTCGAATAGTAATTTAATAAGCAAAAAATAATAAAAATAAGCAATTTAATTTTTGAGAATGCTGCAACAATCAATATATGATTGGAGCAGGCAAACATATACCTAATTTTGTGAATGCCTGTATTACGAGCGCGCGAATGACACTTCTTCTTCTTCTTTTTTTTTAAGAAAGAAAAGAAAAAAATTAATATTAAAGGGATCAAATAAAATAGGTGATGTGCGGCTGTCATCTAATGTTCTGAATTTTAGGACGGTTTCTCCATATGTAACGTGGTAACGCGTTAGAACCCCTTGTGAATGAAACTGGAATACTCATTTTTAAAACACAAACGTTTTATTTTAAATATAATTATTTGTCCTGCAGATAATCGTAAAATCTTTAAGGATTGCTTGCGTTATTGATTCAGTTTCAAATAAATTATTAGTACTATAGATATGTATTCCCCCCTTTTTTTTAAGGGGAGGGGCCGTTTATAATTAATGTATATTTTTTTCAATGTAGTATCTCCAGATATCATGTCCAAATAAGCAATCTAATAATTCATTGTGTTGTGTTAAGAAAAAGCTGCGCACAGGCTATCTGGTTTGTGGTGCGGGTGCTTTGGATTGAGGACTTTTTAGGTGACCTAATTCTTGAGAATCCTGAATCACTGAAAAAATGCTTTGAGCATGCAAATATACCTCTAATTTCTTGAGTGATTGTATTACAAAAAGCATAATAATAAAATCCAAAGTATTGGTATTGATTTTGGGGTAGGATGTATTGTTTTTTACAGAGCTACAAAATTTTTTTATACATTATGGCCTTTAGAAGCAAATTTTTTGAAATGCGCTCACGTCTGAATACTGCAGTTGATTGAGTTGAATCAAATAATTATGCAACGGACATCAATCTGGCCGAATACTGAATATTCGGTTAAATTTTCAACCGGATGTCCGGTTATCCGACAGCAGTATATCTTCCTTTTTCATTTTCACTAGTTTTCTTAGATTATTGAACTATTACTTAATAAAAAAACTCATTAGCTGCAAATCGACTAATTCAAAAATCAGAAATTTCTTTAGGATTGTTTCCATTAAATTACTACCAGTCCTACTGCAATTAAAGTTGATGCAAATAACAATGTCGTTGATGGATCAGCTCTCCTCCAAGAGTTAGCTAAATAGAAAATCAGTTATTGTAAGAAAAACATCTCCTGTTGGAAAATCAGTGTACTAAATTTTATCACTTTATCAAAATTGGGCAAAAAAGAAAAGGGAAAAAAAATTCATCAACCTGCAGTACTGTAACAAGTAGGCTATTCTTGCAAGCAGGGTCAATTTAAGGAAAAAAGGGTAATCGAATTCAAACACAGAATGCAAAACGGTATCCAGAATGGGTGTCGAGGGGGCTTGGGCACCCCTAGAATTTGTGATTTCTGTAAATTAGATATCAATAAATCAAGTATTTTTGTGAGAAATTCTACCTTTTCCATTTTAATTTACCAATATTAAAAGAAAAAGTTTTAAAAAAATAGAAGTTTTTTTCTTCAATATTTTACACATGATAAAAATATAGACAAAAATATCGTATACAAAATATTTTCGGCTTGAAACGAAACCGCGGAAAAGCGCTCTTTCTCAGAAAATATTCCGCGAGTTTTGATTGGTTAATGCTATGTGGTTATCGATAAAAGGAGACTCTTGCAGTCGGCATTCATGGATTCCTTACTTCCGGTCCCACGGTGACGTCAGCAGTTGCAAAGTGCGATAGTTGTTTGCCCACAGAATAGCTCCTGTGGCTCTTTCCCTGCATGCGACAACGCGAATTTGCGGCGAGAATTTGCGGCGTTCGGCCAGAGTCCCCTCCATGTGGAGAGGGGGGGGGCAAAGTACCCCAGACGAGTGACGTAGAATTAATTTTGGGTCATTTTTGCCACTTTATTGTCTCGACTGGGACTGGCTCAGAGGTGCTTCAGAGAATTTTTTCATTTTATCCTATAATATACCTTGGATATTAACATCAGAAATTGAAAATACATTCGAAAATAGTCGAAATAAATATATAAATTCGAGCCCCCAAATAAGGGCCTGGGCCTGGATTCCGATCAAACGCTTATCTGTCGTATCTCCCTTTTCCGTCGCAGAGTTGCGGCAACTGGCTCATTTTCCGAAACAGGTGAAACACGCGACGCCGCATCTTCGAGTGTCACGTGATCAGTATTTGTGGCAGCTAGATGCTGCCGCAAGTCGCACAAGCAAGATAGCTGACATTCAGTAGCGGACTAACGGGGGGACGGAGGGGCGGTCCGCCCCGTTCCCCGACTGATATGGGCCCCCGAAAGTGTTAGAAAATTTTAGATTCCAGTTTCACATTTTTGATTTTAAGTTCTAGTCAGAAAAAATTCTCGTGACTATACATAAATGTGTCAGCTAGGTATGACTATATAGGGAGCCTTGGCCTAGGGGCCCCTACAAAGACGCCCATAAAGTGGGGGTCAAGGTTGGTCGCTTGCCTCCCCCCCCCTAGAGTTTTAGTGTATTATCTAGGATGTAAAAGAGAATTGCGCCAAAAAGCAAAATCAGAAATGAAATTGTTGTTATAAGTGTGAAATTTGCCCCTCTCTAGAAAATTTATTTAAAGTCTCCCCCCCCCCAAGTTTTTTTTTTTCCATGGGCCCAGGATTTATTAAGAGAGTTTAAGTTCTAATCTGAACCATAATACTGCTGACCCATATATATGTATAGTTACTGAAAAATTCTAGTAACTGTTATGACGTCGAGCAGACCCTTCTCCATGCGATGGCGCCATACGTCAGAAGTTGTTTTGTTTTCAGTTCGAGAAGGCGCAGAGACAGCGACGGTGTTGAAGAATGCATGGAGATGTACCGCGAGTTTAAAACGGACTCTTGTGGTTGTAGCACACACCTAACACCGCGAATATAATGTAATGTGAATGTAACCCTGTGTTTTTATGGATGTGTTTGTGACAGTGAAATAAATCGTCCTGTTCGTCCTATAATTGTGTCCCCATCTGTTTTTTGCACGCTACCGTACAGATGAGGAATACATTTGGTGGCAGCTTTACGGATTGAACCAGTGCATCGAAAACCAGTGTTTTAAGAAATGATTATTTTTAGTGGGTAAGTGCCAGTTCTAAAACAGTGCCTTTTTAATTAATCTAAAACAGTGCTTTTGTATTAAAGTTACTAAATTTGATTTCGGGGTCGTTTTGGAACAGGTTGTGCTTATACAATTTAATTGCTTATTTTAGCGGTTGTATTATCGTTTAAGATAAGTATATGTATTTTGGTTTCGATTAAGGTAAATAGTGTTAATGCTATTTAATTATTTGTTTTAGCGGTTGTATTATCGTTTAAGACAAGTATATGTATTTTGGTTTCGATTTGAGTAAAAGAGTGTCTATGCTATAATTACTTGTTTTAGTGGTTGTATTATCGTTTAAAATAAGTATATTGGTTTTCCTGAAAGCTAAGCAGAGTGTGAGATGAAAATATTTTTTTTGAACATTTTGAGTTAAGAAAACAATTATTATTTTATTGTGAATATACCATTTTGATTAATCTTGATTATATGATTCATTAAGAGTTGCTATTTACATAGGAATTACCTTCTGTTTTCATGAAGTGAATGTGATTAGTTTTGAGAACACTTTTAAATAGTTTTATTCTGTGTATTCAGATTTAAGACTAATTTTCGCTCTCATAAGAAAAAAGAGAGGTATTTACTGAAATTACGTATTTCAATTAGAAAGTTTTGTTCTCAGAAAATATTATGAAGGTTGTGTTTTGTTTAAAAGAATATATTTTCTCATACGCAGTGTGACTTTGTTTTGAATTTTGTGTTGAATAATTTTGAAAAAAAAATTCTTTATGGTTTGATCGCATTATATTGTTTGATTTCATTTGAAACGAAAAACAGTTTTGGTTTGTTAAGCAGCTTTCGAAGAAAATAATTGAAATCCTCAGGGAATATTATAAGAGTGTTTAATTCTGTTATCATTTTTTTTAGAAACGGAAGTAAACTTCGTAAAGTAATTTGTAGATGGGTGTAGTTTGCTTTTGATTTAAGTAGTATCATTAGTAAAATATTAATTAAGTAAAATTAAATAATTATATTGTACATTGTTCATTTATTATTATTTATGTGTTTAATTGGTTTACTAATGTTTATGATTTTGTCGGTATAAGTTATACGATTTTGGCAAATTTAAAGATGATAAACATTTTCGTGGTTGCAATTTAAAGTTTTTTAAGACATTAAGTGGTTTTTTAGAAAAAGTTTAAAATTGAGTATTTTGTGCATTGTTTATTACTAAAATTTTTTGTGGGTCATCTGAAGAACCAGAAAATTAATTTGGTTAGAATTAGCATTAACTTTTCCCTAATTCTATTCGTATCGTTGCTGAGGAATTTCTTCAAAAAATCAAACTATTAAAATGGCCTATCTCGCGAAGGCGGGTAAAGAGGAATTAAGAACAATTGCTCAAGAGTTAGGGGAGGAGGTTACTGATGATCTTAAAATGATCGATTTAAAGAATTTGATATTAAATAGCAAGAACTATGATGAAGAATTTGTAAAAGAATTTGTGAATTTGATAATAAGTGATAGAATTAAATCTGAAGAAAGGGAAAAAGCTGAACGTGAAGAAAGGGAGAGAATTGAACGTGAAGACAAAGAGCGAATTGAACGTAAAGAAGAGAGACTTAAAGAAGAGAAAGATAGAGAATTTGCATTAGAAATGAAACGGTTAGAATTGAGTGCTTCTACAGGCGATTCGCGTACGTTGTGTACCAACTTCTCAAGTGGCAGTCAGACGGGTCCTAAAGTAGAATTATTGAAAATTAACCCAAAATTCAATGAAAAGAAAGATGAAATAGGACTCTATCTAATAAATTTTGAGCGTCGTGCAGAAATGGCTAGAGTTTCTAAAGAAGATAGGGTTGCGTATTTACTTAGTGTTTTGCCGAGTGAAGTAACGAATATGTTGGCTCGAGAACCCGTAGAAAAGGTTAAAGACTACGACTATGTTAAGGAGTTGATACTGAAGCGGTACAAATTAAATGCTGAAAGGTTGAAACAGTTATTTTATAGGCATCAGAAGAGTTTTGAAAAAACATGGCGGAATTATGCTCACGAGTTAAATAGCTATTTCGAAGAATGGACTTCTGAATTAAAGATTACTACGCTTGAACAACTGAAAGAATTAATGGTTACAGAACAGTTGAAGAGACGTGCGCCCCAAGAAATAAAAGATCATTTCCTGGAAGACTGGATGAAAATGGTTTCTCCTTTTGACTTGGCAGATAAAATAGACGAATATGAAAATATCAAAGATAGTTTCAAAAGAACCGGATATCGACAATCATCGAAAAACTCAGACTACTCTAGGAAGTTAGACGGAAAATTAAGGGGTGAAGACAAGAGGTATAAGAATCAAACAAAATACGATCCACAGAAGAACAAAGAAAGGGAATTTGAGCAGAGAAAACAGCCGCGATGCTACGAGTGTGGTTCTTATAATCACCTTAGACCTCAGTGTCCAAAACTGAAAGAAGTGGTGGCTGCAAACGATATCGCTGACGGAGATGTAGATCACCTGATGGCTCCTTATACCACCTTAGGTAAAGTAAATGGTGCAGAAGTTTCCATACTCCGCGATACTGGAGCCACATTAGATTTGGTTTGCCCTAAGTTGGTGAAGCCTTATATGTTTACAGGTGAATATGTGTGGGTGAGATCACCATTGATAGAGACTGCTACTTGTCTACCATTAGCCGAAATAGAATTAGAAGGTAGTTTTGGGCATGTTGTAACGAAAGCAGCAGTACAACCGTATAAATGGGAAGAAAGTAAATATTTGTTAGGAAATAAGACAGCGGCATTGATCGACAGTATGAAGAAAAATAAAGATGTGGAAATGCATATGATAAATGCAGTTCAAACACGTTCTAAGAATAAAAAAGAATTACGAAAGGAAGAAGAGAAATCGCAAGAAATCTCGAATGAAAGTTGTCAAGAGATCATTGACCTAACCGAAATCACTGATGAAGAAAAAAGTATATTACCATCACCGGAGCCTTTTGTTGAAAGTCCTAATCTTTTGAAGATCACACCTGAAGAATTCAAGTCCGCCCAAAGTAGAAGCGCAGAATTAAAGTCTCTAATGGAATTAGCTACAGTTAAGGAAAATAGTAAATTTGAATTAAATAATGAACTGTTATTTTATAAGAAGGAAGACAAACATGGAACTGAAAGACGACTGCTGGTAGTTCCAGAGGAGTATCGTGAACAGTTAATGAAAATTTGTCATGAAGGAACAGCGGCTCATCTTGGAACAACAAAAACTAAACATGCACTCTTTAAAAGTTTCTACTGGCCCAACTGTTACAGAGATGTTGAGAATTTCGTGAAGGCTTGTGACAGTTGCCAAAGAGCTGGAAAACCTCAAGAAAAGAAGAAGGCTCCTTTAAAGATCGTACCAGTTATCACAGAAATTTTTACGAAAATAAATGTTGATGCTTGTGGGCCTTTGCCCGTGACACCCTCAGGAAACAGATACATTATAACTGCAATTTGCATGTCTTCTAAATATCCAGATGCAATCCCTGTGGAAAATCCCTGTTCGACCACTGTTGTAACTGTGCTACTTCAGATTTTTAGTCGCATGGGATTCCCTAAAGAATTGCAGACCGACCAGGGATCATCTTTCGTGAGTGCACTTACATCGGAATTTCTAGAAAGGTTTGGAATAAAGGTGGTGGGAAGCTCCGTTTATCACCCCCAAAGTAATCCAGTGGAGAGAATGCACAGAACTCTAAAAAGAATTCTCCGAGTCCTATGTTTTGAATCTGGACCAGACTGGGAAAATATCTTACCCCAGGCTCTTTTCGCTCTTCGAACGGTAACTCATGATAGTACCGAATTTTCTCCAGCTGAATTGGTTCACGGAAAAAACTTAAGAACTCCCATCATGCTTCTCTACGAAAAGTTGAAAGGTGAAGAAGAGACAGAAAGTAGTGTAGTTGAATATGTCTTTGAACTTATGAATCGTATGAAGAGATGCCAAGATCTTGCAATTCAGCAAATGGAAAACGTAAAAGAAAAACAAAAACTATGGTATGAACGAAAGGCTACAGAACGCAAGTTTGAAAAGGGAGACTTAGTACTTGTGGTGGCTCCTTCAAAGCTGAATAAATTGTCCGTGCAGTGGGTAGGTCCTGGACAAATTATCCAACAATTATCTGAAACAAACTATGTTGTTAAATTTCCAGACAAAGAAAAAAATCATGTGTATCATATCAATATGCTGAAACCTTATTATCAAAGACCAGAAAATATAAATTTGTTAAATACGGAAGAACCATATGCTTATGAAGAAGAAATGCCATGTTTGCAGCTGAACTCCTGTAAAAATGAAGAGTCTGAACTTTTCCAAAACATAGAGTCAAACTCCCGACTTTCTGAAAGTGAACGTGAAACTCTGAGACTTCTAATATCTGAGTATTCTGGCATTTTCTCAAATGAGCCAGGATGTACGAACCTTACTAAACATGATATTGAATTGGAATCCGAGAAACCAATTTGTACAAAGCCATACCGGTTGTCGCCTAGACAAAGTGAAATTTTAAAGAAAGAAGTAGAAAAGATGCTGACTCTCGGAATAATTGAGGAAGGCGAATCCGACTTTTCATCCCCGCTCATCTTAGTTGAAGTCCCCGGGAAAGATCCCCGACCCTGCATTGACTATAGGAAATTGAACAACGTCACTAAAACGCAGTATTTTCCACTACCAAATATAGAGCAACTAGTGGAAAAGGTATCGAATGCAAATTATATAACTATACTGGATTTGACCAGAGGTTATTGGCAAATCCCATTAACGGCACGAGCTCAGCGTTATGCTGCTTTCTGTACCAGCTTTGGTATTTTCAAACCGTTACGGTTACCGTTTGGACTAAAAAATGCTCCATATGATTTCAGCCGGTTGATGGCTGGACTGTTAAAAACTTGCGAAGAATTTTCCGTGCCATATCTCGATGATGTCGCCATATTTTCTCCTACGTGGGAAGAGCATATATCGCATTTAAAAATTGTATTCGAAAAGATGAAGACAGCTAAGTTGCATATAAAACCATCAAAATGTCAGTTTGCAAAAGCGACCGTGAAGTACTTAGGTCATGTAGTTGGTCAAGGACAACGAAGACCAGGGGAAGTTAAAGTCCAAGCCATAAGAGACTTCCCTACTCCTTCTACGAAAACACACATTAGATCATTTCTAGGACTGGCTGGATATTATCGAAGGTACATTCCCGAATTTTCCGTGATTTCAGCACCATTGACAGACCTACTAAAAGGAAAAAGTCGCATGTCAGCTATAAGATGGACGGAAGCATGTCAAACTGCATTCGATGAACTTAAAAGAAGGTTAACGGAAAGACCAGTGTTGCACAGTCCAAATTTTACAAAACCGTTCCTCGTACAGTGCGACGCCTCCAATTATGGAATTGGTGTTGTCCTATCACAAGTAGAAAATGACGACGAACATCCAATAATGTACTTGAGTAGAAAGTTTTCTTCCGCCGAACAAAATTATAGTACTATTGAAAAGGAATGTGCAGCAATAATTTATGCCGTACAAAAGTTGCAGTGTTATCTCGATGGACAGCACAAATTCATTATTCAGACGGATCATAATCCTTTAGTGTGGTTAGGGAAAAACAGCGGGACAAATCCGCGACTTTTAAGATGGGCCCTAACTTTACAGCCATACAATTATGAAGTTGTTCATAAAAAGGGCAAACTTCATCAAAATGCTGACAGCTTAAGTCGTCTCCCCTAAATTAAAGGCAATTAAGAAATTATAATGTTATTATCTGTTTTGTTTGAATTTATATTTCTACTAATATTGTAAATAATTGTATTATTTGGTCATATCTTCTGATTATTAGTGAAGTTTATGTAACTTTTTTATATGTAGTTATAATTGAATTTTTTGTTTGGGGAAATGCACTGTTCTTTGAATGGCACTGAACTGGCACTGAAATAGGATTTGTCGGCCCTAATTAATTATTTTTAACAAACTTTGAAGACTGACAAACTTTGAAGATTTTCGGGTAAAAACTTTTCCCTCCAAACTCGTGAAAAGTTTTCCTCCGTGAGGGGAGGAGTATAGACTGTTATGAGGTCGAGCAGACCCTTCTCCATGCGATGGCGCCATACGTCAGAAGTTGTTTTGTTTTCAGTTCGAGAAGGCGCAGAGACAGCGACGGTGTTGAAGAATGCATGGAGATGTACCGCGAGTTTAAAACGGACTCTTGTGGTTGTAGCACACACCTAACACCGCGAATATAATGTAATGTGAATGTAACCCTGTGTTTTTATGGATGTGTTTGTGACAGTGAAATAAATCGTCCTGTTCGTCCTATAATTGTGTCCCCATCTGTTTTTTGCACGCTACCGTACAACATATATATGGGTCAGCAGGATATGACTGTATAGGGGCCCGAACAGTGCTTTGGTTCTCCTAATGTCTTAGTCGGGACATGTATGTAAATTATTTTTTACATAAAAGACCTTTTTTATAATAAAAATATTGAGAAGCTACAAAAGTTTTGCACGATTCTTTTCATTTCATGGCGAAACAATTTCCACGATACTCAAAATCAATGACCGACGCAAACGTTTTAGAGAATTGTCCCAGATAAGCATCAATTTTCTAGAAACACTTAACACCTTTCTACAGACAATTGTGTCATTACATGATTGGGGTCCTACATGATTGTTATCATTAAATGATTGTGTCATTACATGATTGGTTAGCTAGGGCCCTGTAGCAGCTACCACGTTTAATTTTAAGGTATGTGAATAAGGTTTTGGACTATTGACGCAAGCTTTACTAGCTTATTATATTGGAGTTCCGTATTAAATCCTGTCTCGTCCCGAATCAAACTGAACAGAGCATCTTCGATTCGTTATGTTTGTGCTACGGATCACGAATGTGTGGATGTAGTGCATTCTTTTTCTACGGAACATCTTTTATAGACAAATAATGCTGCTTTAGTAACTTAGTACCAAAAACAGTTCATGAGACACCCCTCGAGAACGTGTCATAGAAATAGGGAAGCGTGGTGGAGTGAACGCCCGGGGTCCCCAATCCTGGGGTCTCAAAATCAATATAACTACTTTTCCCCTCTTTTTTTTTTACGGGAATACGTCTTTAAATTTGCTTCCGCAGTGGGAGACAATTGAGTGATAGCAAAATCGGGGATTACAGTTTGATTTTGCGGATATGCTGTTTGATGCTGTAGTTATATATCTGTCATCTACATACAATCGGTATAACTATTTTCCTTGTAAATTATGTTCATTTTTAGCCCCCCCCCCTTTGTTACGCCAATGAGTAGGACTGGATTATTCCATTTAATGGAAACAATTCTAAAGAAATTTCTGATTTTGAATTAGTCGATTTGAAACTAACGAGTTTTTTTTTTTTTTTTTTAGTAATAGTTCAATAATCTAAGAAAACTAGTGAAAATGAAAAAGGAAGATATACTGCTGTCGGATAACCGGACATACGGTTGAAAGTTTAACCGAATATTCAGTATCCGGCCAGATTGATATTCGTTGCATAATTTGATTCAACTCAATCAACTGCAGTATTCAGACGTGAGCGCATTTGAAAGAATTTGCTTGTAAAGGCCATAATGTATAAGTTTTTTTTGTAGCTCTGTAAAAACTGTACATCCTACCCCATAATCAATACCAATAGTTTGGATTTTATTATTATTCTTTTTGAAATACAATCACTCAAGAATATAGAGGTATTTTTGCATGCTCAAAGCCTTTTTTCAGTGATTCAGGATTCTCAAGAATTAGGTCCTCTAAAAAGTCCTCAATCCAAGGCACCCGACACTACAACCCAGATAGCCTGTGCTTGGCGTTTTCTTAACACAACACAAAGAATTATTAGTTTGCTTATTTGGACATATTACATTGAAAAAAAATTATATTTATTATATACAGCCAAAAAGGGGGGGATACATGTCTATAATACTAATAATTTATTTGAAACTAAATCAATAACGCAAGCAATGCTTAAAGATTTTACGATTATCTGCAGGACAAATAATTATATTTAAAATAAAACGTTTGTGTTTTAAAAATGAGTATTCCAGTTTCATTCACAAGGGGCTCTAACGCGTTACCACGTTACATATCCAGAAAACCGTCCTAAACTTTAGAACATTAGATGACAACCGCGCATCACCTATTTTATTTGACCCCTTTAATATTAACTTTTTTCTTTCCTTATTTATTTAATTTTTTATTTATTTTTTTTAAAGAAGTGTCATTCGCGTAATATAACCAATTACAAAATTAGGTATATGTTTGCCAGCTCCAATCATATATTCATTAATGCAGCATTCTCAGAAATTAAATTGCTTATTTTTATTATCTTTTGCTTATTAAATTACTATCCTAATTGGAAAGAGTACACAAAAAAATACCTGTAATGTTACTATTTCATTTGAAATTGATTCAATAACTCAAGGTGTGATGTTAAAATTAATTTTATTTCATTATTTAACTAAATTGGCCATTAAAATGTACAAAAGAGATAAAAATCACGCCTGCGGTAGCTGGATTAGAACATGCATACACAATGTTCGTAGCCTGACGCGTTTACGCACGACGAAGCTTCAGACAGACGAAGCTTCACTCCATTAAAAATGTACTTAACCGGCATCCGCTTAGAATTAAAGCTGTACTCGCTGATGTTGATTTTCAAATGTTTGGAGGATGATCTTTTGAGAATCCCTATATACTGCGTCCTAAAATTTGCATCAGTGATTGCATGTTATGAGCTACATTTGTACCAAATTTCATTCAAATCGGTGATTCCAAGGTCGCGCCCTCTCCTTGTAAGATTAAAAAAAAATTAATTGTAAAAAAAAAATATATATATATATAAGTAACAACACCGAATACTAACACAAAAAGCATTTCCTTATTTGCATTTCCACCGAGAAGACGGTGGAAATGCAAATTGCTCTCAAATGTGGACGTATTTTTTCTAATATTCGTGCCATAGCTGTAATGTCAACCATCTTTAACTGTCGCTTGTGCGACTTGCGGCAGCATCTAGCTGCCGCAAGTACTAATCACGTGACACTCGAAGATGCGGCGTCGCGTGTTTCATCTGTTCGGAAAATCAGCCAGTTGCCGCAACTCTGCGACGGAAAAGGGACATACGACAGATAAGCGTTTGATCGGAATCCAGGCCAAGGACCCCCAAATAGCCCCAATTTCATAAAAAATACATGTTTTAAGAATGCTTTACATATTGGCTGTGACGTAATACAGAAAAGATTTTTTCGCAGAGCAGTCATATATCTTCATATTAAATGAATCCAACGTTAAAAATTTTTGAAGGCCCCCAAACATGGTCCTTAGCGCTAATTTATGCAATTTCGAAGCATTCGTACAGCTGAAGCCGACTTCCCACAGGAGAACCATTGGCATGGAGATGTAGTATCAACATAGCATAGTAGTTTCATATTATGGAAAAACATTTTTTGAAGGTGCAACTGTTTCAAAGAAAAATCCCAAAAAGTACCTCTCTATTTCGTGCATTCCATTCGCTCGCAGGGGGGCATTTCGGCGTTACTTTTAGAAGTTTAATTGAAGTATTGAAAATTAACTTATTCTGCATTCATCAAAAACATATCCTCCATATATCACGAATAGTTCTTTTACAGGGGCACTCATAAGAATTACATTACGCTGAATGGGAATCTCTGCATTTACTGAACTGATTCGAATAAATTTTTTCACTGATAGTACTGATTCACTGATTTTGTACACTATTCTTGAATATTATAGGCTACCTTTCAGCATGCAGCATAACTAGTTTTTTTACAGGGACACTCAAAAGGATTCTAATACATTACGCTGTATGGGCATCTCTGTAACTACTGAACCGATTCTAAAGATCTTTTCACTGAAAGCTACACTATTCCTGAGTAACATAGGCTAAAATTCTTGCATGCGTGTAATTTACACGAACACTCAAAATAATTCAAATAATAAAAAAAATTGTACATGCTCTATAAATAAAATATATTTAATATACAGCATTTTACATTATTTCAGTTTTTAAATATAATTTTCTTTGCACACTAGTGTAAAAAAGTAGTAAGTTGCTAATATTGAGCTGAACTCTTACTAGGCAGTGGAATAGGAAAAGTTATTTTACAGTGAAAGGGTCATCGCTTCATCAGAGGTAGATGGAACTGCTACAATGAAATATTTGCATACAATACCTGGCTTTCATTCAAAATGTCCACGACAAGATGACACAAAAACAGTCACTGCAGACAGGATACTTTTTTTGTCCAAACGAATTTCCTTCTGTTACTCCATTTACGATTGCTAATATAAAAAGTGTCAAAGCAGCTCAAAATAAACAATCCGACAGACTGTATTATAAAACTAAGTAAAATAACCTGAGAATTTGTCCTTGAGAATTTAGTTGTAAAATGCTTTACAAGTGAGAAATAAATGATGTAGAATTCCGACAATTTCTTTTATTCACAAAATTATTTACTTTTTGTTTGTTTTAAATTAAGTATAAGACATGGTATATGTAAAGTTAATTAATTTAGATAGTTTTTTTTTCGCATTTGGCAAACGGAGACAGTTACGACAATGTTGACGAATTATTTTGAGTGTTCCTGTAAATTATGCTACATGCATGAATTTAGCCTATGTTACTTAGGAATAGTGTAGCTTTCAGAGAAAAGATCTTTAGAATCGGTTCAGTAGTCAGGAATGTCCGTATAGCGTAATGAAGTACAATTCTTTTCAGTATCCCTGTAAAAGAACTAGTTATGCTGCATTCTGAAATAGCCTATAATATTCAGGAATAGTGTAGCTTTCTATCAGTGAAAAAAATTTTCGAATTGACTCAGTAGTTGCAGAGATCCCCATTCAGCGTAATG